>JBBPLY010000201.1:9666-23907 GCA_038090035.1 Xerocomus nothofagi | reverse complement strand
AAATTGCCTACCAGAGAATGGTGGTCCACCGAGGATGGCTCTTCCACGGACGGCCTTGTTAGCGCTGCGGATGTCGTGTGGAGGCTAGCAAAGACATACAAAAGTTGTGCGTTTACGAGCTGTCCCCCTTTGGGGCGTCACTCATTCCGTGCTCAAGACTTTAGGAACCCTGCCGATCCAGAGGATATCTCATTCGAAGTCGAGGGTTTTCCGACCGCCGATTTAGAATATCCTAATAATTACGCTAACGAAAAGTGCGTGTCCCGTCGTCCCTTGTCCGTCGCTAGTCACAGTTTTCACCTTGTCCAATCCACATAGATTTATGTTATTGGTACCAAGAGACAAGGATCATTATAACCCCATCATGTGTTTGGAACAGTCGCTATATACTATCATCGATTGTACGTACAGCCTTTTATCCTCTACGGTCTCCCTTGACAGCCTTCTAGTCTACCTTAGTCCCGCACAGAAAGCGTTATTTGGATCATTACCCAGCGAATCACTCTCCGACGACACTCCACCACCTTCTCCCTCTCAACCAACGCAACCTCTTCCTTCTGATCCCTCCAACCTCCTCGATGTTTCACCGGAACATTCGAATCCCCCCCAACCACTCAACAATCCTGCTCGGCCAGATTACCTTCGATTGCTTCAACGTGCCATCCGTCGACATGATGGCCCACTCTTTCTCTCTACTCTTGAATCTATAAATCAACTTCTCCGTTTACTCAAATATCCGCCTCTCCCATCTGACGTATTCCTCCCCGCTCCACCCAATGTATTAACGTCTGCCGTCCGCTCCTGGACATATCCAAGAGGGATCCCAGAAAAAGTCGTGTTGCGGATAGTAGACGAAACGTATCAACGATGTGTGGGCCCCAACATCAAAAACTTGCATCGCTATGAGGCATTCTCCAGCGAGGTATATGGGGAGCTAATGCCCAGCTTTACCTCGGATATCATCACCACTACGGGTCTCAACTCTTCTTCTCTCCTCATGGACCTTGGCTCAGGGGTAGGTAACGTATTGTTACAAGCATCCCTCCAGACAGGTTGTCGGAGCTACGGTATCGAACTCTTGGAGGGTCCTGCGAATGTTGCAAGGCAACAATGGAAGCAATTTCAGAAACGGTGTCGGATGTGGGATGTACGCACTGGCGACGTCGAACTCGAAGAAGGTGACATGCTTCAGAGCAAGCGAGTCTCAGAGCTGCTGGGAGAGGCGGATGTTGTGTTGGTCAATAACAAGGTGTTTCAACAATCTTGTGAGTGTCACACTCTCTCACTCCGGGATGCCGTGTCTGAGGGCATTATTCCGTGTGATTGTATATATAGTGAACGAGGCGTTGAGAGCAAAATTCCTAGATCTCAAGGAAGGCGCAATCGTGGTTTCACTAAAGCCGTTCGTGTCTCCCAATGCCCGCGTGACTGAGCGCAACGTACGTGAACCATTCTGCCTCTTGCGCGATGCTATAATCACACACACTCGTACAGGTCGACGATATCTGTGCTATTTTCGACGTCGTCGAACGGCCATATCGATCTGGGAGTGTCTCGTGGGGAAGTGGTGGAGGGACATACTACATGCATCGCGTCGATAGAGTGGGATATGCGAATGTCAAGCAGAGATTTGAGAATCTGCGAGCGAGGAGTGCGAGACGGCGGTGACAGGGGCATCTCTGGGATAGTACTCTTACTGATATGGCGGGCTTGTTGTAGCTACCGACTCGTCTTGCGATGAATCGTGAACGCCGTTCTCGTCCGATTCTTGAAGTACGAGCGCGGGTCCAGTAGTCGTACCTTGTTGACATTTTGGCGCCGGTGTCGATCACCAAGTTCGCGGATGGCTGGAAGCTTCAACTTGGTCAACGACGGTGAATGACTACTCGTCCACCTCTCCAGAGGGTCCTTGGACGACTTCAACATTAGCCTGACGACGATGTCTGGCAGTCTAAGCACCGGCTCATCGACGCCCAACGTCTCTCATGTACCCCTGCCTGTCTTGCCCACCTATACGCCTCCCGATTCCTATGACTCCTTCCGGAGCACATACACACCACTCATCATCGACAATGGCGCATCCACCCTGCGTTTCGGGTTCTCCCCCTCCGCCGGTTCCAAGGCAGCGCTCACTCCTCACACCGTCCCAAACGTGATCTCCAGGTTCAAAGAGCGCAAGTATAACCAGCCACTGTTGCTGTTCGGAGATGCTGTCGATGCAGAGAGTGGGGCCAAGGGACAAGCAAAAACACCTTGGGAGGGAGACGTGCTGCTCAACTTTGATGCGTTGGTGTGTTTTTCCTCTCCAAGATTCGGGTCCTTTGAGTCCCGCATCAGAGTTGACGTACCTCTACCTGCAGGAACATGCGCTCGACTGTGCGTTCATTCAACTGGGAATCGATGCATCGAGTATCGAGCATCCCGTATTGATGACCGAGCGCCTAGGATCACCCCTACACTCCCGCGCGCGTACGTTGCTCCCTATCACGGTCGCTGTTGGGTGTTCTTATCGACGCCAATCTTTCAAGTAACCTCCGAGCTCATGTTTGAGCAATATTCCGTTCCCACCCTCGCATACTGTGTCGATTCCATCATGTCGTTCTATCAGAACAATCGTCCTTCTGTGCCAAACGCGCCATTTGTCCAAGATGGAATGGTCGTCTCGTTCAACACGGCGTCTACGTCTGTGATCCCCATTTTGAACGGGAGGGGCATATTGAGCCAAGCCAAACGGTGAGTACACGCAGTAAATATGCTGTCGTCCGACACCTTCGAGTGTTGAGCTGGACTCGTCTGAATAAACAGGATACCCTGGGGTACACAGCAGAGTACAGAATACCTGCTAAAACTCATTCAGCTGAAGTACCATAGTTTCCCGACGCGCGTCACGTCTCCGCAGGCCGCCGTGCGTCTCCTTCACTTTGTTTCGCCCGTTCTTTCGTCTCACACATTTCCCCCCTTCTTGCCTTGATGGTCCAAACCATGTAACCTGTCGTCCCAACCCTGATTGCTCCAGTGGATGCTCCACAACTTTTGTGAATTCGCCACAGATTACCCCTCTAAGCTTCGTTCTCTCAAAATTCCTGCCAACTTACGTACTTCAGAACGAATAATACAGTTTCCTTTCACACTTCCTGTCGTAGAAGAGAAGACAGAGGAGGAGCTAGCTAGGATTACAGAGAAGAGGAAGGAGCAGGGGAAGAAGCTACAATTGATGGCAGCCAAAACTCGAATGGAGAAGGTTTGTATCACCGTGTTCCTTGCACTTGTCGCCGTCTTGCCTCTTTTCATGTTTGCATGCCATGCTGAACCTTTGTATCTCCACAGCTCACGCAAAAGGAAACGGATTTACAGTATCTCCTCAACTTGAAAGAGGGGCGTAGCGACAACCAAAGAGAGTGGATGGTCAGATTTTCAGGCACGGCTCTGCGTCGGCGTCGGTTAACAGTGTTGCTTGACTACTGTAGATCACCCTTCAAGCAGAAGGATTTGACGACGACGCAGCATTGCAAGAGACGATAAAGAGGCTCGAATATGATCTCAAACGTTCACGAAAAAAGGATATGGATGGGACAGATGAGCCAGTGGTGCGTTACGCGTAATTTGCCCTCGATACATCGACTTCAATGACTGAATTAAACGATAGGAGGAACCGACTTTCAACTTGGTTGATGTACCTGATGCGGAGGTGGGGCTATTTCTCTTCTAGGACGATATATTCGTCGAGACCGTTCCTGACACTTGGACCATTTCGTAACAGCTCGACGAGGACAGCATAAAGGAGAAAAAGAAACAGAAACTTATGAAAGCCGGATGGGAAGCACGTGCACGAGCTCGACGGGAGAAAGAAAAAGAGAGAGAAGAGAAAGAGGCTGAAGGGAAGCGGGACGAAGAAGAGAGGGGGAATAATTTCGAGGAATGGGCGAGTCGTCTGCGGAGGGAGCAAGAGGTGTGTCATCTTCCGTCCCTCGCGCCGTTGCACTGTTTCGATTGGCCGTGCTCTAATTGACATGTTCTATCGTAGGTTCTGATGAACAAGATGAAAGAGCGAGGAAGACGGAAAGCTGCGCTTGCGGACCGGAAGAGTGCAGCAGCTCAAGCAAGGATGAAGAACATTGCCTCGCTCGCGGCTGACGACAGAGTCCCAAAGAAGAAGCGCAAAGCTGGAGCAGGTGCGTTTCGCCCGTGACTCACTGGAACGCTGAAAAACTGATGCAACCGGACCGCATAGAGGACACGTTCGGGGCTGATGATGAGGATTGGGCCATATATCGCAAGATTGTAATGCAATCGACCGAATTTCAATCCCTACGTGAACTTACATGCCCCCTTGTTCTAGAACACGGCAGCCCCGTCTTCAGATGAAGAAGAAGATTATAACCAGCTTCAGGTTATCGAGAGCAAGCTGCTGCAATATGATCCCACGTTCACTACCCAGCACACCCACGCCTCCTTGTCGTCACAGCGATCCGCACTGCTGTCGGCGTTCAGACCTCAGTACGAGGAGGGTGATATCGCGGGAAACAGTCGGATACACTTGAACACAGAACGGTGGCGTGTCTGCGAGACATATTTCTCGCCCGGAATGTCCGGCGTAGACTCGGCAGGCATAGGGGAAGTTCTACAAGGAGTCCTCGCACGATTCACGGAGACCGAGAAAGCAAGACTCGTCAAGGTCGGTGTTTTCGCCCTGCGTTGCCGAGTCGGCTCACTGATGGTAGATCTCTGGTTCTAGAACGTGTTCGTCACGGGTGGGTCGTCGCAGTTCCCTGGTCTCCGCGAACGAATCTATGCGACGCTCCGACCGATACTGCCACCCGAGATGCACCTCGGCGACGTCGTACGCGCTGTAGATCCATCGTTGGATGCATGGCGGGGTATGGCTGCGTTTGCGAATACGGAAGAGTTCAAGCAGGCCGGGGTCACGAGAGAAGAGTATGATGAATGGGGCGGAGAACGGATAAAGCGGTGGTGGGGAGGGAATTGGAATTCTACCGTGTAACTTCAAAAGGCGGGGCAAAAAAGTGGTAGGTTTGTGATGAAAGCTGCGGCGAGTAGTGTACATCCGTGGCGCTCTTTTCCTACCACCACTTCGGACGGCCGGTATGGAGGCTTACATCCGGAGTCCAAAACTGTGTCGATGTTGACATCAAAGTAGCACATGAGGAAACACGATGCAGACCGTACTTGATCGGACGAACGGACATGAGAACCAACTCGCTCTCTGGTGGCTCTGTCCAAGGCATGCGGCATATATTGGCAAGCAACATGGGTGAAAGTAGCAACATTACAAGGGGTGTATGGGGAAAAGGTAAACCTCTAAGATGAACAGTAAACGCGGGCGGGACCTGACACTTGTACCAAAGACCAACGTCGGTTGGCGAGGTGTGTATATGGATTGTAGTATTCATGAACAACAACCACTAGTAGTCTGTGTTGCGGGCTGGTTGACCTTTACGGATCCATCTGTATTTCCAGGGCCACCCGAGGATCCGGCGGCATCTGCTTGAGAGTCTATGAGGCGGGTTTTGCAATCTCTGCAAAGATATAATCAATAGGGTCGTAGTGGTCCTGTGAGAAGGATTGTAACTGACCGAGCCAGAGTGAAGAAAGCCTCTTCGACACCTTCGTTTACTTTGGCCGATGTCTCCATGAACTTGATGCCAAGTTCGTTGGCGAGCTCTCGTCCTTGGTCCTCAGTGACGGCACGCTTGTCTGTCCAATCGGATTTATTTCCGATGAGAATCTTGTTCACGCCCTCGGAAGCGTGTTGTTCGATGTTGGCATGCCACGTGCGGATGTCTGGTCAAGGTGAATGGGATCGGGCAAACCGTCACAGTAGCGCAAGGCGAAGTGCTCACTATTGAATGAGCGCTCGTCGGTGACATCATACACGAGCAAGATGCCCATCGCTCCGCGGTAATACGCGGTGGTGATGGTCCTGAACCGTTCCTGTCCTGCGGTGTCCCACTGCGACGGAACCGAGGATGTGAGTGAGGTCTCGAGGGAGCCAAGTGTACGTACGATTTGCAGCTTGATACGTTTTCCATCTAGTTCAATGGTACGGATCTTGAAGTCGATACCGATAGTGGTGATGAACGAGGGCGTCCACGCATCATCGCAGAAACGGAGGAGTAGACACGACTTTCCAACACCTGGAACATGGGTCAGTCAAAATTACGAGCGTGTGTTTATATGCAGAAGTACCTGAGTCTCCGATCAAGAGAAGCTGGGGAGAGTGAGTAAATTGGGGATGCGGCGTGTGTCAGAGGAGCTACCTTGATGAGGAAATCATAGTGTGGGGGCGGCATTCTGAAGAAAATGAGATACGAGGGACGGCGAGAGGGCGTGCGCTCACGGTCAGATGGACGTAGAGCTGTACTAGGAATATGTTGAACCTAGCGTCCCGAGGGCTGGCGTCGTCCTGACCACACCTGGTTCTTTCGGTCTCCGCAGAGATTACGTAATTGCTACCGTGGCCTGGCCGAAGAGTCGAGCACTACAGCAAACATCATCATAATCCATATACGGTAGTAGTAGCCCAGCATGGGGCCCGCAAAAATTTTCATGTCACATAATGTACTGGCTGGCGACAATGAACATGTACATATTAGGGAAGGTTCTGTAGTATTTTACTTGCGGATGTCTCGATTCGATGTGTACTCAAAAGTGTTGTTGTCGTGCTCTCGTCGAAGAATCATTCAAATAATCACTTTTGGTGGCTGTGTTCCAACATGATATAACCTGGGTCAGGCCGCCTGGTGACCTTGCTTGCGTAAGCATTTGCCTCGGTACAACCACTAGCACAGAGTCACGAATCGTTTGTGAGGTCTCAGATCACCGACTTCCTCTAGATCTACCACAAACAACAAATGTTCTATGGAGAAGACCTCGAAACAGCTAAGATCACCGAGATGTGACGATCAACAAAGTTTCCATTTTCGACAACGTCAGATGCACCTGTCCGTTCACGATCCGGAAAATTTCGGGTCCTAACCACGTATAGAAATTAAAACCCACGAGTGCACCCGAAACCCCCAAATGAATGAGCTTGCAAGCAAAGTTCAGCCTCGTCGATTTTGGCTCCTTGCTTGTGTTCGTTTTACTATGCTCGCGCGGAGGTTTCAATCCCAGTCAGTCAGACCTGTCAGTACCACTGCCATCCTGCATGCAGCTGCCTCAACTCTGCCGGTTCCCGAAGACGGGTCTCTCAAGAAACGACGGCCCCGTCCGCTCAAGCCGCGTCGACCAAGGATTTCGCTCGAACACCCGCGAGAATGGAAAAGGCCTCTCGCATACGGAGTTCTTCCCGTGTTCGATGAAGCTCTGGGGTTCATCAAGGCGGACTCGGAAGCATTGAAGGTAGTAATGCAAAATATCCACGCTTCGCTCACGGCCGCCAAGGAGGCACCGGAACCGGACCCAGTGACAATCAGACAGATGCAGGGAAAGCTCGACTACCTCAAGATTCAGAGTGAGATAAATTTCCCCGAGGTTCAGTGGAAGTGTGCAAATGGGATGGGTATGTGAACGGGTTTCAGTCACTGCGTCCCGGTGAGCTCTGACTCCACCACACCTTCCCTTAGCGGACATGTCAAAAGCGGTAGATAGGTACATCATCGAACAGCGCTGGAGGAAGGAGGGTGTACTGGATCTCTTAGTATGTCGTTTCATACTACATTTCTCGATCCGAGCTCACTGGTTCCTTAGATGGAACGCGTTCACCAAATGCATGTCGTACCTGATGTCGTTCCCGACCTTCACCCATCATTCGACCTCCGTGTGTCCTTCCCAGAGCTTCAAACGAAGGTCGCGTCGAAATCGCCGAAATATAAATTCGTGGAGCCAGGTATTTATCTGCTTCCGGAACAGGTCAGTTCCCGCCGTTTCTTGAGATCCTCACTTTTCTGAACAAAAACAAGACGATTGACCCGCCGAAGCTTCACAAGGATGTGTTCCACATGGACGAGCGTTTGTATACGTTGATTATGGTAGACCCGGGTGATCGAATCTCAGGACTTAATACTCCTCATTGGCTGACGCAGATATAGATGTACCTGACGAGGCAAAGAATGGGTATCAACCCTTCCTTCATTGGTTGCAGTACGTATCCGATACCTGATGTTTATCTGGCAGTTATGATCCAGTCTTTCTTCAGACCCAACATCCCTTTGTCAGCGGCCACCCCTTCGCTGATCCCCAATATAAACTGCCACACGAAATACATACCACCACACCCACAAAAGGGTACTCCGTATCATCGCTACACCGTTCTCCTACTCCCTCAGAAATCACATATCGACGTCCCAGTTGTTGAAATGGATCGACGCCTCGGATTTTTGGTGAGGGAGTTTATGGCCAAATATGATCTGGATCCTTCCACTGGTGGTGGCGCACATATGTGGAGGGGTGAATGGAACCCGGCCGTTTCAAGAATCTACCGGGATCTTCTCAGTAAGTCCTGACTTCAAATTGCATGTAAACCTGGCTAATTAACACCAATTCTCGGGCAGATGCAGTGGAGCCTGTCTATGGAAAGCCGCCGAAGCCAGATATATATGCAGATGTCAGGGGGAAGAACCGATACTATTTGTGACGTTCACTTTGGACACCTTGGTAATCACGTATTATCTACTGCGTCACCACTTCAGCGTTCAGCACGTTTTTGTTTGTAGCATCCTCCTTGTCGCTGGGTTGAATCGACGCCGAGGGTCGCGTTAGGCCCTCGTAGTAACGCCGCTTGTAATGTTCCATCGATATGATATCCAGAACATGGTACACCTTTCTTCGCAAGCCAAAGGTTGTGTATTCGCCGGGCGACTCGAAATATTCAAAACCCATTTTATGAAAGATCATAGCATCCGCAACGAATGCCGTATCTACTAAGCAGACGGAGACGCTGGCAGTGACGCTATTGCTACATACTTGTACTGTTTCGTTTGGAGACACTACCCCACTTGCAAGGAGGGCCTGCCGAATGAGTCTCGCTAAGACTCGCTTTCGAGCTAAGTTGTGGTCACACAACAGTCACACCACGTGACGTTGGATGAAGCTGCACGAGCCCGTCACAGTACTTGTATTTCGCGTGGGGCGCTGATGCGATTTGCCTTCAGACTTCAAGCAGACTTTGGTTGACCGCAACCGTAGAACCAGAGATGGCACGTCCAGGTGGTCTCACGAGGAGCGATACCGTACGAATGATCTACTCTTTACCATCACCCGCTCACAAACTCGGACAGAAACACACATTTCGTCAACCAGCTAAACCCATTGAGCTTCCAACACCCCGCGGGTCTCTTCTCGGTCTAGATCGACTAGCCGAAGAAAAGAGAGATCAATCAAATGCGGAAAATGGATCTAGGAAGAAACCGAGATTGAATGACGATACCGTTTTCAAAGGTGAGAGTAATTCGAATGTATCACAGTCACTAATTCGTGCTGTTAGTTCCAAGTCTACCTCCCTCGCGGAGTACTACCTCCAGACAGAGAGGCCAAGAGACTCCGTCCAGTCCGGGTGGTCTCTCTGAGATCGCCCGACTAAGACTGGAGGAATACAGGAGGAACAGAGACAAACAAAAAGGTAATACATCTCCCCTTCCGTGTATGTCCTCCATTTCACCGTATTTTTCAGAGGGTATTCGCGCAACGCAGGAACGCAAGTACGACGGGCCGAAAGGTCTCGGGGATTTTCAACGCAGATTAAACAGAAACGATAGAGGGTGGGGAGGTCGCTCTGGAAGAGAGTGGGATGCGACTCCAGGCGGTCAGCGAGGGAGTCGTGACCACGACACACCTAGCGTCCGTGTGCCCAATGTCGGATGGGAGTCAACCCCGAGACGAAGTCGAGACGGGGAGGGTTCGGGGTGGGGAGGAGCCAAGGACCGAACATGGGATGCTCCGACGCCTAGAGTTCCACGAGGGGGGAGTCCGGAAGATGACGGTCCTTTTGGGGTCGACACGAGGGAATGGGAGGAGGAACAAATCAGGTTGGATCGAGATTGGTACAGCGGCGCTGAAGAAGGCGGTGTGGCTGGTAACGAAGAACACAATCCTCTCGCTCAGTACGAAGATCTCAGCGTTGTGAAGGAGGCCGAAATAGCGACAAAAGTAAGTGTCAGTCCGGAGATTTTTTCTGGGGTCAAATATACTCACTCCAGTGCAGAGGAAAATCTCGGCCAGGCAGGCCCAGTACGTATGTACCCCCACACTATTTACTTACGATTTCGTTTGCTAAGTACGATGCGCAGAATGCCGACAATGATTTGTGGGAAGCCAACCGAATGGTCACTTCCGGCGTCGCGACTCGCAAAGAATTCGATCTCGATTTCGAAGACGAGTCGGAATCAACTGTCCACGTCATGGTTCATGATCTCAAGCCCCCTTTCTTGGATGGGAAAACGATCTTCACGAAACAGCTAGAACCTATCAACCCTATCAGGGATCCAACCAGTGATATGGCCGTATTCTCCAAGAACGGCAGTGCCCTTGTGAAGGAGAAACGAGAACAGGCTGAACGCGCGAAAGCTGCAGCCAAGCTTGCTTCGTTGGGAGGAACGTCGTTGGGGAACATCATGGGGGTCAGGGACGAGGAAGCCGAAGCCGAAGGTACGCCCCCGGTTTGGCACTTTAACGGTTGTCTATTCACGTAGTTTTTCATGTTCCGTACATCAACAGCTGCAGCAGAGACAGCGGCTGCCTCTGCGGAGAGAGAGGACTACAAAGGTGATTCAAAATTCGCCAGCCATCTGAAAACGTCAGCTGGCGTTAGCTCGTTTGCCAAAAATAGGACTCTGAAAGAACAGAGGGAATATCTGCCCGCATTCGCGTGCCGAGAAGACGTGTTGAAAGTCATCCGAGAGAACCAAGGTAAATGTTCCGTTGGCTAGGCCCGTAACTCTGATGACGAAACTCGATCTAGTTGTCATTGTCGTCGGCGAGACAGGTTCCGGTAAGACCACACAACTGGCACAGTTCCTTTACGAGGACGGATACGCCTCCTTCGGCATTATCGGTTGTACGCAACCCCGTCGGGTTGCTGCAATGTCCGTTGCAAAACGTGTCTCCGAGGAGATGGAGGTGCGCCAAGTCATTGTTGTTTCTTTCCTTGCGCCTAAACGGTGTCACAGTGTAAACTCGGCGGATTTGTTGGTTATGCCATTCGGTTTGAAGACTGTACATCGTCAGAGACAAAGATCAAATGTGAGCCTTATTCCGTTCATGTCACTCCCAGCTAACTGATATTCGTTCTCTAGACATGACGGATGGTGTACTGCAGCGCGAGTCCCTAAACGAGGGCGACTTGGATAGATACAGTGTCATCATTCTTGACGAAGCACATGAACGATCGCTCAGCACTGATGTTCTAATGGGCCTTCTGAGGAAGAGTAAGTTTAACATCTCATAGAATAGTATTCATCTCTAAGATAGCCCATCAGTCCTCTCCCGGCGCCGCGATCTAAAACTCATTGTTACATCTGCCACCATGAATGCTGAGAAGGTGAGATTCGAATATTTCCGCACTGCTGAAGCCTGTTTAACGACGCCACTAGTTCTCCGCGTTCTACGGAAATGCCCCAACATATAACATTCCCGGTCGTACTTTCCCCGTCGAAATCTTTCATTCGAAATCCCCCTGTGAAGACTACGTTGATAGTGCGGTCAAGCAAGTCCTCCAGATTCATCTTTCGTTACCTCAGGGTGATATCCTTGTCTTTATGACTGGTCAAGAAGATATAGAAGTCACTTGTCAAGTTGTACAGGGTTAGTGCCCATCTCCTCGAATCTTATATCTTCTTATTCTCGGCGTGATCGCAGAGAGACTAGGACAACTGGATGAGCCACCACCTTTGGCAGTGTTGCCTATTTACTCTCAGATGCCGGCTGACTTGCAGGCTCGCATATTTGAGCCAACTAGTGATGGTCGCCGAAAGGTTATTGTTGCCACGAACATTGCAGAGACGTCGTTGACAGGTGAGGCTTTCGTTTCTGTGCTGTCTGTCATGCACTTACAGAATTTGAAGTCGATGGTATTCTGTATGTCGTAGACTCAGGGTATTCCAAGCTAAAAGTGTACAATCCGAAAGTCGGTATGGATGCTCTTCAGATAACCCCCGTGAGCCAGGCGAACGCAAATCAACGTACGGGTCGTGCTGGCCGGACAGGCAGTGGGTCAGTTGATCATGAGTGGATCGATTAAAACGATATTCTGACAATCCCCGTAGCTTCTGCTACCGCCTGTATACAGAGATGGCGTACCGAAACGAAATGTTTCCCAACACCATACCTGAGATCCAGCGGACAAACTTGGCCAATACCGTATTGTTGTTGAAGTCTCTCGGTGTCAAGAACTTGTTGGAGTTCGATTTTATGGACCCTCCACCTCAGGTATTATTAGCAGTAATCACTTTACAAACGTACTGTTGAACAGGTAAACAGGCAAACATCATCAACTCGATGTACCAGCTTTGGGTCCTTGGAGCTCTCGACAATGTTGGAGATCTGACTCCCGTTGGGCGCAAAATGTCTGACTTCCCCATGGAGCCATCGATGGCGAAGATGCTGATCGCCTCCGTGGATTACAAATGTTCCGGAGAAATGCTTACGATCGTTTCTATGCTATCCGTTCCCAGCGTCTTCTACCGGCCGAAGGAACGGATGGAAGAAGCTGATGCAGCTCGTGAGAAGTTTAACGTACCAGAAAGCGACCACTTGACCCTTCTGAACGTCTTCAACCAGTGGAAGAGCCATGGGTGCGTTGATTTCTGACAACATCGTGCCTAACCGCTAAGATCTTACAGCTTCCGAGATGAGTGGGCTACCCGTCATTTCTTGCATCCTAAGCTTCTCAGGAAGTCCCGGGAAGTTCGCGCGCAACTCGAAGATATTATGAAGTTTCAAAAAATGGAAATTATATCTTGTGGAACGGACTTTGATATTTTGAGGTATGTTCTAGTCTTTTTGATGGGCTCGAAACACGGTCGAACCAGCTGTCCAGGAAAGCAATCACTGCGGGATATTTCCACCAAGCTGCTCGTGTCAAAGGTATTGGAGAGTATGTGAACATTCGAACTGGCCTACCGACGCACCTACATCCAACCAGTGCGCTATATGGGCTGGGATGTAAGTATTCATTAGTGTCCTTACTCTGAATCTCATTTTCGTTAGACACACCAACATATGTTGTTTATCACGAGCTGATCCTCACGTCGAAGGAATACATGACGCAGGTCACAGCCATCGATGCATATTGGCTAGGTAAAGTGGACCATAAGTCCCAGGAATGTGTCCATCACTCACCGCTGTGTAGCTGAGCTGGGATCTGTGTTTTTCTCTGTTAGGGAGAAGAACTTTGACGATGGTAGTTCAAGACGTAGGGCTGACCGAGAATTCTCCAAGAGAGCCGAGTTGGAGAACCAGATCAAGAAGCAGAGAGAAGAGTGAGTTTCTTCGTCACCTTTCCATTGGCGATGACTGACGACTGATGGAAATGATGCCAGGGCCACCAAGAAAGAAACAGAACAAACCTTGGCAGTCAAAACTACAACAGGAAGCTCCCAGATAATCGTGCCTGGGACGCCGAGGCATCCCGGGTTGCGGGTAGGGCAGACACCGCGTCGACGAGTGGGTTTATGAGTTAGGGCCGAGACCTGAATATAATGAGGGACAAATATGCTAGAGTAGATGCTGTCCTGGTAGCTTGAAGCTGAGGACTCCTTACGGTCGTAGTACTTTAACTTATCCGAGCTGGACGTCGTTTCAAGCGAAAATTTCTCAGGACCGAATATGTTACCACCGCGAATTACTATATGCTACGTCAAACTCGGGCGAGGAAAGGCCTTGAAGAGTCCGACGGCTTGGAATAACTTTAGGTCTCGAGTAACCATGACCATCTGGTCAACCTCACTTAAAGCCAGGCTCTAGAGATTGATATGGAAACTTCGGGTCATCTTGGATTCGAATGCCAACTGAATCAAGGCAGGAGGCTGTTGGATTCCTCGCCTCTGGACACCCTCGTCACATCGTCTCGATGCAATCAGCCTGGAGAGAAGCAACAAATCTACGCTGCTGGCCAGACCAACGCTAGATTCATACCCTCATCTCTCCGACCTCACCATGTACCCCCTCAACCTCCTTATGTGGTATCACCACCGAGATTGTTCAACAATCAGCGCGTCCCCGATTCACCATTGTTACACTCAAACTTTCGGGGTTCAACGGCCAGTGCGGCGACGAATACAACTG
>JBBPLY010000200.1:0-34655 GCA_038090035.1 Xerocomus nothofagi | reverse complement strand
TCGGTCACATCGTGAGGAACGCCAAAGGGAGGGCACGCCTCCTCATCAAGCACTCGAGCACAGCGACACGCAGACTTTTTAACGAACCTGTTACAAGAGAGATCATTAATTGATCAACAGATGTAATTCACGCCACAGAACGCACATCAAGCCTGAATAATAATCCAAGCTGCGAGCCGTTGTTACTTGCAATGGCAGGATGACAGCAGACCAGGGAAGACGATGGAATGGGTCTGAGACTCAGTACTCAGAGATAAGAACATTCGCGATTTATAGATTAACAAGCATAACATGACAATGGACAACCGTGGGATGTGCCTGCATACGTTCTTGTAGGGTGCCTGGCCGTTTGCTGTCGACAAATCCCTCCTCCCCACTTCGTGGGAGTCGGGGATGCTCCACTGACAGCACTCGATATTCCCGATCGACCAGGGCTGAACGACCAACTGGAAGACTTTGTCGCGGCAGAGGGATCGGATAGTGACACACTCGCCTCGGGGAGTTCAACTATCGTGAGCTCTGCCCATCTCAAGTAGCAATTCGTTTGAACTCGTCTCGTCCTTGTTCATGACTCGATAGACTCATGTGACGATCACCAGGAGGTTACATACGACCAGCGAAAGTGCATACTAGCTTTGTAGTCAGCTTACTCCCGTTCCAAATGGTCTCGGTGCTCACCTTGACATGACCGATGTGACGATCGTGCCTGACGTGACAATAACCTGGAATAGCACTACGGCATGTACGACCGTTATCACGTTGATGACCATGCTCGCAGAGAACGTGGAGAGGATTAAAACCATTCGTTCACGACTCAGCTTCACATCACGCAAGAGCAGTACGGGAAGCCCAGTCAGGAGCACATCAGCAATGCAATCCGCTGTCACCGCTCAAGTCAGCATCGATCACGGTTGCAATGTTCATGCTCACTGATCGTCTCGGCGATGCTGACCGGCTTGATGATGAGGCAGTCGTTTGTGAGGCAAACTTGAGCTCGTTGACCAAGAAGACCCAGCCACATGGCTGCAAACACGGCACCGACACTGACGGCAGCGTGTTTCAGCATGCCCGCGGGCTGGTATACACGTGGCACACCACCAAATGCAAGTCGAGGAGCTCACCATATCAACGTGGGAAATGCAAAGGACAGAATCCAATTACCAGTGGTAAAAAAACTGGGAACGTCGGCTGAAGCCTTCAACACGACGGTACGCGCAAAACTGCGTCGTGTTCTTACCACCTGGGATCGGTTGCTCGAGCCATGCGGTAACAAGACACATGATATCGGCCAAGAACGCGACCAGAGCCCATGCATCTTCCCAATATATACGCGCTGTGTGTCATCGATACCAAAGTTTGATCACGGTCGAGAGTATGGCTAAGCCGTGAAAGGTCGTTGCCAAAGCTAGGACATAAACAAGGGTCGTCATCACCAGTTGTTCGAACCCGCTAGAAGCTCACCAGTCGGATCCCAAGTAATCACCACTCCGTGCGACAAGCGATGGGGGAAAGAGTGCATTTCGGTTCATGTATTAGCAAGGAAGCTTCACAGCGCCGATGCTGAAAGTGCCTGTTGAATATCTGAACCGTCAGTGATATCCATTCACGAGATCGCTGTCTGGCGGAGTTACCATCATGATGACGAATCCGTCAAAGCCCTATTTGATCAATTTTACCCAGCGAGGAGCTTCCCTGGCGCACTGAATTACACATTAGCACGGAAGGGCTTGGGTTTTTGTATTTTCATCAGGACTAGCGCGGGAACGGCCCTCGAATAGCCTTGTTGCTACGTGTACTCCAGTCACAACTCTCACATATAACGTTACAAAGTGTCTTTGCGGATATGTAAGTTTGGATGTTTAGTACACTGAGGTACGCACGATTCCCATGACGCATTCAACCTGCCGAGGCACGACCTGTCTATTCGGTTAAGCTTGGAGACCTATAGCCAGTACATTGCCACCTGAACGAAACGAAACGAACAAGCAAGGACGTACCTTGCTCTGATGACCCTACGCTAGTTCACGCTTGGATCATGCACGATCCCTGGTGGGTATAGGAGACATATTGTTTCTGTCTACGTTCAGGAACTTGCGATACAACGAATACAGGAACTTGGCAGAGATGATGGACATTAGCAACTCCCCAGGTCAAGTTGCCCGGAAACGATGGACGTAAATTGAACATGTTCACTTTCAATAGTGGTCCCATCAAGATCCAGGCCTGTCTTGTGGCAAACCCGGTATGCGAATGTTAAGATGATGAGCAGGTTACAGATGATGACCGCAAGCGCTGCCTGAGGATTACGATGATTGAGGAGACGAATTAACTCAATGTTCAATTCTCTTACCTTGATGTGAGCCATCAATAGACTTGTACCGGAAACGGGCATGAATAAAATGATAGAATGTGCTATCGAGATAATAGTGATGCAAATTGAGGAGGCAAATGACGAAACGAGCAACAGGCGCTGACTTCGCGATATCTTCATGCCTCTGAGGAAGAAAATAGGTGTGACCACAAGGAGGGTGTCGGAAACTACATCAGCTGTGGAATCTCATTGGCATACACTCAGGAATCGGAAGTGATGGACGTACTGATCAACTGAGAAATCGCCACACTATGTGACGTAGCAAACAACCGCGTACTCTCATTGTACAATTTTTGTGCAAGAATTGACGTCCACATCAAACCAAAGGCAACTGCGATTGCGTAGGATATGCGCTGGATGCGTGCATGGGGATTCGCAATTCGGATCATCGAAGTTATCATGCTCAGGCGCGCTTCCCTGTAGTGTGTTCAATTACAAGGCTAGGAACAGGGGTGCGGAGAGAAACACACCACAGGACAGAGGTCAATGCGATGCTGTCTACCCAATTCAGAACGATGTCGTTTGTAGTGAGCTTCGCTGGTTGTCAGTCAGACAATCGGTGATTAGAGCAAGAGGCAGAAAAGGGGAACACACAGGGAAGTGATCGATTCAGCCATGAGCATACGAGGTTGCCAATATCGGTGAGAAGGGCGAGTAGAGCCCAAGTATCCTCCCAACCAAAGCGGGAGTCGTACCAGCGATAGGTTATCCTGAAAACGCCGGAACTAATGGCGAGGGAGTGGAAGAATGATACGACCGCTATGGTGGGCAGGAGGCTTGCAAGGCAAAACTGTTGTCGAGTCACGATAACGAACCTTTGAAATGCAGTGGCCAAGACTGGCCAGGACTTGGCATGGCTTGTGAAAACGGATGTCGGTGAGAGTAGAAGTTAAATGCAGTGGAGCATCAGATGAGCAACTTTGAGCATTGCACTGAGTTGAAGCGGCGAGTCGGTCTGGGTCGGGTACGGAAACGGAGGGTGGATGGAAAGGGACAAAATCCCTTTGTCGGCGATTCTGAATAACTTGATAGTAACTCTCAGGGATGTGGACGACGAAAGCGATACGTTACCCTAAAAATGCCGGAGCTAATGGCGAGGGAGTGAAAGCAGGATGCCACCACTACGGTGGGAGAGGCTTGCAGGACAACGTCACTATCAGGGTGGCCACGACTGGCGGCCACTGGCCAGGAGCTAGGATGGCCTGTGAAAACAGACGAGTCGGTGAGAGAGCGGCCATCGGACGAGTGACTTTGAGCGTTGCAAACGACTTGGTCTGGGTCGGCTACCTAGGGACATGGAATTCTTTCCGAGTAGCTTCATAACACGCTCAGGGATGTCGACGGTTGACCTTGCGGGTCGCGGAGGGACGACTACGAAATGATAACCTCTGAGAATGTTCAAGACCATGGGACAAGGTTACCATTTGGAGATTCGGATGTGTCGTATCGATCCGAGGTGGCGGCGGCGAAGCGATAAGAAAGAGGTCGAACGACAGCACGACCTTTCATCCTTTCGACCCATGCACGATCCGTAGCACCAGTGATATCTAGTTCATGGTACAGAGTGCGAGCCCGTCGCTGAGCAGTGTCGCAGTGAGGTATGGTTCTCGTGGGATTGCACTGATCTGATTGATTCAGATCTGCGGTCGTACTGAGGAGCAGTCACGGAGGACTCGCTCACTCAATCCTCGAGTTCGCCGTCGACCTCGCGTCTAGCCGGAGACGTCAACTCGATCCTGCCTTTCGACCTTGGGCGCAGTCGACCCACCCGGTTTTACCCTGCGATCACGTGACTGGTCAGGTGCGTTTCCAATCTGAGCCAAAGACTTGAATTTCTGCCTATCCCTAGTCAAATGGGATCGATCAAGACGAGTACAATTACCCCACCGTACCCTCCTCCTCCTCTTCCTCCATTCCATTATGATCCCAGACCGCGATCACGTCCTCCTCCACCATCCCACTCTCAACACCACGTTCTATGGCGTAGAACACACCCTCTCCTCATCCCATCCCCCTATTCATCAGTTCCGTGGCATCAAATATGCCATCGTGCCCGCACGTTTTCGTCAGTCCATCCTCTGCTCTTCCTACCCTTCCGAGGTCGATGCAACCAAATTTGGGTATGCTCTTTCATTCCGTCACCCTCTCTCGCTCACACCCACCCCCCCAGCTCAATCTGCCCCCAACCAAACCAAAGGTCTCTCGAAGAGGAACTCATTGGTCTCCCAGACACAGACATCCCCAGACAAGTCCTCCCTCAGGACGAGTTTGACTGTCTGAATTTGAACATCGCTACTCCCGCTCATCAGAGCCCTCACTCGAGATTGCCTGTCATGCTTTGGGTGCACGGGTTGGTTCTCCCCTTTCCACGTGTTCCATCAAGCTTATTACATCAGGGGTGGCAACCACGGGTGTGGTTCTAGTTGGGTCTACGACGGCGGCCCACTTGTCGCCGCGAGCATCCGTATAGGCAAACCGATCATCCTTGTCAACTTCAAGTACGTCTCCGCGTTTACGTCTTGATTCATATCCTCAGCCACGTTTCCCAGCTATCGTTTGGGCTTTTTTGGTTGTGCCGCAAGTCCAAAGCTTGCCGAGGATAACCATAACGCAGGCGACCAAGGCGTCGGTAATTATGGTTCGTTCATATCTTGGTCTCGTCTTCTCCATCTCATCGAACTCTCCCAGGCCTACGTGATCAGCGTCGTGCCCTCGAGTGGGTGCATCGATACATCGCCGATTTCGGTGGGGATGCTTCAAATATAACCATTTTCGGCTCCGGTTCTGGCGCAGCGGATATCGTCAGCCATCTGTATTCCAATTCCAACAAGTCTGATCCCCTCTTTTCCCGTGCCATCGTACAGAGCGCCATCGTCGAGCACAACGTGCCCGATGTTGCTACGGCAGGTTGGCTCCTTTCACGAGCCTTGTGTTCACTTCGCGTCTCCACTCTCGATCAGCTCCGAAACGTCCATCCAGAGCTGCTTGCAGACATCCACTGCCCCATACGCACTGTAGACGACGGTCTCTTCTTCCGTGCGGGCTGGCGGGAATCTATCTTCCCTCCTCCGGAAACTGAAGACATCGATGCACCCGTTCGCCACAGTCTCGTCACTCACCTTTTAGGGGTTCACAAGGGAAAGAGCAAGAGTAGAAGCCCACACCCACAAGGCCGCAACGCTCCACCGCCTCCCATCTCTGGGCTTCAGCCTCTCATCATCGGTGACTGTGCTTGCGACTCCGATCTTTGGAGCACCCAAGTTTCTACCTGGGCAGCGTCTGGTGTCGTCCGTCGGCTTCGTGCCGTCTGCCAATCCCTGAACAAGGCAACCGCTCTCCTGAATGCATACGATATCGCCCCCCACACAACCTTTGAGCTTACTGACCGGGTACTGGAACTCATCGAGGACGCTCGCATAGCTTGGCCCACGGAGTGCGTCGTACAAGCAGCCAAGAAAAGCGGTCGTCATGTATGGCGTTATGTTTTCGATCAAGAGGGTCCAGCTCGCGGTGTTCCTCATCACGCAGCTGACCTCATTTACCTCTTCGATAACGTTCCACTACCTCTTTCGCCAGCCTCCTCACCCATGTCGTTCGAAGCTGATGAACCGCTTCCATCGTTGCCCTCTTCCGAATCATCCAGTGGTAATATTTCCCACATCGTTTCCCACACGCCTTTGGAAGCCATCGAGATGATGGATGAAGACACCTTCGAATACAGTCGCCCTACCCGATCTAATGATGGGTGGCCTCATCCGGTAGTCGACGAGTGGTCTTACGGACGTGTGCGTGACGCTATCCAGTCACGTTGGATCGCTTTTGCGTGGGGGGAACGGCCCTGGGACAACTCGCATGGCAAGGTTTTTGTTTTCGGCCCTGAAGGCGAGACGGGCGAGCGTTCCACTGGCGTCTTTGAAGGCAGACGAAGACGTAGGATCTGGGAAGAGGTATTGCGACCTCTGGGAATGGCACTTGTCCACAAGGTGGGGCATGAACTCAGCAACGGACCCGTCTCTGCGTCGCGATAAACGTCCTTTATCCGCCTTCATACCCACTACAACTCGAAGGCAAAAGATTCTAAAAGCGCGTTTGCGCACACCTCGCTATTTTTATCTCTGTCCTCTTTGAGTTCCCCTGGGTGTTGTATTATTTATTGGGTTTTTTTCTGGGTCGGCCGCAGGTAGTTGTCATTGCATTTGTTTTGCCTTTGTCCTACGCGAAGCACGTATCATCACCATCATCCATCTCTCCCATCCATCTTTGCATCATCCTTCCTCGAAAACATGGATCTCGCTGTAGTCCATATCCCCCATTCACTCTCTTGTCCGCACAAGTTTGCACGTTTTAGACACTGATATGTTTATTTCCGCCTTGGTTAGCCGGGCTGAGTTCAGATCGTACACTAGCACTTGCACGCTGAAAGCGGGACGAGTACATGCGGAAAAAATAACCGATTGAACACGAGCCAAAGTTCGTGCGTTCATGTGAGCATGAGTGCGAAATACACGGCGATCTGGCCTCCCAAAAACACACAACCGACGCAAAGTATCCACAGCCTTCGTACACCTCTGTCGCACCACACGGCATCGCGAATCGGAAGGCTTCGCAGTCCTCTTCTAGGGGCGAATCATTCGCGAAGGGGCTCGTCGAGATCCGCGATGTGACGGAAAGCCGTGGCTGATACGGCAACCCGTCCACCATCGTGACTGTTTACTTCAAGGGGGGAACCGATGCCAGGCTTCGCCTCCATCTTCCGAACAGCCCTCAAAGTTGAATCTCTTCCCAGTGGAAACCCCGAAGTTTGTTTTGCACTGCTTGATTTCGTTTTCCACGATGTATCGGGCTGGAAGTCGAGGTGCGGCGACTGGCATCGCCGCCACCACCGGTTTCGTTGTCGAGGCGTTTTTCTACTACTCTTTTCGAGAACGATCGCACGGTGGTTGTCCGCACCATTTTTGATCGGGTGGTCCCTGTTTTTCCCAAAAGAGGGTAGGATGGCTAGTACCTATCGGGTCACTTTTCACTCACTTCGCGCGTCGTCTGTCGTCGTCTTGATGATTATGAGAAGCGGGTGAACGAGATAGCCTCCGAGTTATAAAGTTTTGGCAACAAGGACGCTTTACCCCCATTGCGGAACGACTTGGCACTGCGAAGAATTGACGTCGGACTCGGGGGAAAAGTGGATACGGACCGGAACTTGAAAACCTTGAAAAAAAAAAAAAGCATCGACGCTCCACTCGGCGCTCGATGGCTTCATCTAATGTACTGTATATTCGGGCAACGAACTTGCTATAGGAGGAAGGAAAACGGTATTTGGGCACTGCTGGTAAATCTCTTTTTTCAAAGTGCGCAAGTATGAAGGTCACCTAATGGGGCAAGCCGACGATTCGCTTCGTCTTCCTATTACTACGGTCACCAGACTAGCATGAAGGGGGTACTAGCTCAGTGGGGGTGTGCAAATGGTTTTGATCCGGAATTTCTGCAATAGAATTCCGTTCGCGGGTTGGAGGCACGACGGGACTCGCACATGGAGCCCGAACGGACAAGAGCCTCGTGGTGGCATGTTGAGCTTGGTAGAGTATCGGGAAATCAAACTTGGTGGACATCAATTCGATTGTGTATGTATCTGGGAGCGAGTTGTCTCCAACGAGAAACGGAGGGGCGAGTGATCCACACTGGTCTCACCATTAGATGCCCTTCCATACGCAAGGCAGAGACCCTCACCGTGACTCAGGCTGTCAACAGGCACTCGCAGGCTGGGAACTCATAGTGACGAGACATATTTCGCATTGCACAGCAGATGGGTAAGATATAGTTACAGTCGCATGCAGAAATCCGGCGCGATGGAGCTCAAGGCACCTCTCAAAGGCAACCACGCCGGTGACAGCAAACGTATCCAGTTATCTACGTTCATCCGACACCTGAACGGACGAGTACCAATAGTATGTGACAAAGGCAGGCTCAACCCGCCTCGAGGAGTGACTGTTAATATCCAGGATGAATCGATCATCGTCAGTGTGTTGTGAAGTCGAAGGAGGGGAATATAAGAGTGAATGGAAGTCGTTCTCCATTAGGCCATCCCCGAGGAGATAGCTTGGACGAGGATGCCATGGTAATCGCCACTAGCCTCATACATGGCAAAGCCACCGAGATTGGCCTGCTTGATATACTGTCCCTTGGCGGCTGCAAGTCATGTCAATGGGAGGGAGCAACATGGGTAACCATGAGACATACCGAATGACTGAGCGTTGTCATAAGAAACCATGACAGAGGTGGAGGGGTTGTAAACGAATGGCTAATGGGAAGCCTCCGTCAGCATTAAAAACTAAGCGATCGATCAGGAACGTACCGTCTGGCTGCAGTCATCATACAAGCTAACCATGCCAGAAGCAGCGGTACCATCCTGGCCGAGGAAACCGTTGGAAATCAACGCCCAGAAGTTGTAGACACCCGTATTGCCATTGCCAACAGGTGGGTTACCACAGACATCGGCAGCGGTGATAGGTGGATCCCAAGAGTCACCGTTGGGGATGTTGGTCTTGTCAAACGAGGTGTAGATGTTGAGCGCGTTACCAATGACGGCAGTTGACTGTGTCACGGTGTAGCTGTGTCCATAAGCTGCCACACCAAGGACGATCTTATTGGCAGGGAAGCCGGCCGTGGTCCAAGCAGCGACTGCGGAAACAGCTGAGCCCTGTTGATTGCTGGTGGAAGCACAGGTGTCGTTGAGAGGAGAGTTTGGACCGGTGACACTGCTGAATGTTCCAAAGACGTCGTAGTTCATGACCTCTGACGTTTGGGTGAGTAGACGGGAAAAGCTTGGCGGAAAGATACCTACCGATCCAGTCAAGGACTTGTGCATAGGCCGAGACGTTGGTCATTGGAGTGCCGGTGGTATCAACCCAGGGTTTGATGCTGGTTGCAGCAGAGAGGGTAAGATTGGGTGCAACCGTACGCATCTCCTGCAAGAAAGAGAGGAAATTGGCACTGTCTTGGGGGCTGATGATGTTACAGCCGATGCCTTGCTTTCCAGGATATTCCCAACTGGAAGGGGATGAATAAGATGGTAGAGTAAAGAACGGATGAACCTACTCGAAGTCTAGACCAGTAAAGTCGTGTGCGAAAGCGTACTGAGCGAGAGAGTTGGCCAACGTGCTACGGTTCTGGGAGGTGGCGACCGAGGACGACCAGTAGATACTGCCGTCCCAGCCACCGACGGTCAGAATGGGTTTCACGTTCTGAGAGCGATCGATGAGTGAAAGTTGATTGAAGAAGGAAACAACCTCACGTTGGCGGCAGCAGCTGCGGTGAACTGGTCGACCATGGTGGGATCACTGAGAATGACTTCGACGGTGCCATCAGAAGAAGGCTGCGCGCTGCAAGGATGGATTCAGCATGAAGCAGTGACACAGTGGAGTCGCTTACGTAAAGAAGGCCATGTGCGTGTAGTTTTTCCAGGCGATGTTGGACACCCCGTTGTTGGGATGCCAGTCGGTGAACCAAGCCATGGATATCTTACCGTTGGTGCCTGCACCCGTGGAAGTGTTTCCCGGGTTGGTGGGGACGGACGATGGGGAGGGAACGGCGGGAGCAGATGGCTTGAGTGAGCAAGTTGGGGCAGCCAGTGCGAGGGGCAAGACGGACAAAAGGGAGAGTGCGACGGAAAGCATCGTGAAAGAAGGGGAATGAAAGAACGTGAGGGTGACGAGCTAGGAACGACTCGTCCGTTGTTATATATGTTTTTTCACCTTCATTGTTCGGCTCGACGGCTAATTTGGAACAAGCCCGTTATTCATAACAAGGAAAAACACGCGCTTTTGTTCTCATCACCGTCGCACTCCACGCCGCTCGCGATGTTCATCAGGACTGGCTTCTGGAACAGCATATCCATCCATTCTTCGTTCACATTAACATAGCAATCAGTGATCTAGTCTACAGATTGTACCATTATTATGACACACGTTGCTTGACATCCTAATTCGGGCTTGCCGTCAAAGAGATGCCCAACTCACCGTGCGTCTGCCATCGCACTCCGCACGAGGCCTATCCGCGCAGCAAGTCGACGTGCCTGTCTTGCCTCCACCGTCCTCGACCGCACTAGCGCAACACTCAGTGCGACTACTGCAACCAACACATTACACGCTAGGAACTCGTAAAAGTCGGCTCGCTCTTGTGCAACGATCCGTCCACAGGACTGCCATGCTGGCGTCTCCCCTTGGACGGACGGGGTGAATGTTGGGTATGGGTGCCACGACGGTATGGGCTCCATGGGCGTCATTGTTCGGTCAGGGGAGCAGTGCATGAGCCGCCGGTTTCCAAACGGTTGGCAGAACGGTTCGTGCAACTGGATGATGTGTCAGGGTGCATCAAGGGCTGGATCATGGGAACTGACAGAATCGGGTGGGCATGGCTCGCACTCACCGAACGGACGACATATCGACAGCGGCGTGGTAGCGGTGTCGGATTCGGCGAGTACGACGATAATCTGCGAGAGCACCAACCTGCAAAACGTTGGACGCGGACGACGAAGGGCGTGGATACGTACAAGAGTTGAATCATCCTCGCCGACGATGGCAGAGCAAGTGACCGTGAGAATATCTAAACCTCGCCCTTGACATCAACCATATCATGGCTCCCCGCACAGCCGTCGTCGAAGAGTTTGACGACGACACCGACCTCCCTCTGCCATCCCGCCCTTTACTCCCAGATTCCCGCGGCCCACTGCTCGAAGAAATCGGTGCATCGGACGACGACGACGACGACGACAGCTCAGATGATCTCGACGACACTGCGGCCGGTCATGCATCGCCTTCGTTCCGTCCACCACCTTCCCTGGGTCCGTCTGCCAAACCACCATCCAATACGATCACAGACATCACCCCATACAAGAAGTACGTTTGTCCTCGTTCGTGTTCACTCGCTCTCATCACACGGGTAGATGGACATGCATATATCCAATATACATTGACGCAAAACGGCCCTATGGCAGGGGCGAGCGCAGAATCGCACGTGAGAAAAGCATATGGTGGCCCCTCAGCAAGGACATCGCAGACGCGACCAACCGACTTGGCCTCGGCACGCTGCATGAAGTAAACAAGTCCCACCCGCGCGACTGGGAGAACCCCGGTCGCGTGCGCGTGCAGTGGAAGAAGGACGGGCGGCTCATTAGCTCCGCTATCAAAACCAGTGCGTTCTCATCTTTCTCTTCCACCGTTCCTCACATCACGTTCTATCTTTTGCGTCCTGACTAAACCGCCATCTACGGTTCGGTTCACGACGAACAGAGAGGCAATTGTTGGAGATGATTTCATTCCAGATACAACGAATAAAACCTGACAATATTCCTCGACCCCCGTATACTACTCTTTCGCTCCCCATCGCACCTGCGGTTCAGACAACCAAGGCGCCCACATCTGCCAAGGGCAAACAACCAGCAAAACCAAAGAGCGGTGGGAACGTGCCGTCTTTGTTGTCACAGAAAGCTAGCCGCCTGCCTGGACCCCCGCAACCAGAACCACCCCTTGCAAGTCGCGTGTCGCCATATTCGCCAGCGGTAGCTACAGGCGTGTTAGTCGATACCGTCAAAGCAGGTATGAATGCACAGGATCAGGGGCCGGCTGTTCCTGGAATCGGGGGGATGCAAAAGGGCAAGCGGAAAGTTGTGAGGGTCAGAGGGTAGTCAGGATTATGGAGCGTTGTCATGATATTTAGATACGAGAAGCATCTACAAATGTATTCCAATCATCACTAGTCACTGTTGACGACGTCGGTGAGCAAGAACATACAAATTCAAGCACCGAATGGTAACCATACTTTGTGTCATCGTCACCTCACTTCCTGGACTTGCTCACATTTTGTAGCCGCGTCTCAGAAAGCTCAGCAACGGCTCCCCGAGGGCGAGGACATCCGAATAGTCTGCTGATCGCGTAGGCGCTGTGGTCACCAGACTATCCGCCGGCTCCATGATTCCGTCGTTCAACAACATTCGCAAGAACGCGCCATTTCGGCGTCATGTCACTCGAATGTTTTTTGGTACGTATCTCACTCATCGTTCCTGGGCCCCGTTGATGTCTTACCCACATAATGTCGTGCTTTGCTGGGTGTCGTGCGTCATACAGGCAAGCGCCAGTGGTCGAGTTTAGCACTATGCTACACACACGAACGCGTTGGAACTTGCCAGTGATACATACCTTTCTTGGCAGGCGTGCTTCGCTCGAAAATACCGCGGAACTTCTGCAAGTACGTCCCACGCTGGGACCCGGTATTGCGCCATCCCCCCTGTTTGGTGTATCATCCATCTAGATGTCAAGATATGCCTCAGGGCATGATCTATGGCTAACTTTATCCCTCGACATTCCTCAAATATCGTAAGCAGATGGAGCCCCCAAAGGAGAACATAAATACACGAGCCACCTGCTTCTAGTTATTCTGACCCTCGCCATGTCGACCCCCAGCTTGCTCGACGCCAGCGAGGCAGTTCATCCCGCTTCCCCGAGTGGGTCCAAATCGAGGTCTTGTCTTGACCACGTATCTGCTGTCGAGGACAGTCTCGAACATCCAAGCAATTCAGACCTCGTCGACGAAGACAAAGAACAATCTACCTCTGGTTGGATAACGGCATACTTTGAAAAACGAAAAGGTCTTTCTCGTGACCCTGATAGAATTTCCACAAAACGGTCTGTATTCGACGACCCTCATCTTGCCTCGTTCTATTGGCCCAAGAAAGATTATGAGAACATTCATCGCTTCGATCCTTCCGCGAGGTGGACCTACCGAGAGGAGAAGGTAAGTGACTTGCGAGCAAAGTATACCTTTTCACGTTTGTTCACCATCATCAAGGCGCTTCTGCGCAAGATCGACTGGAAGATTATACTGATGGCTGCCATCAGCTTTTCTGCGCTCAATCTGGACCGCAGCAATATCAATCAAGCAAATTCAACAAGCTTTCTGTCTGATTTGCATTTGACTACAAATGGTGACCTGAAACAACCTTCCACATCTACTCAGGTGTCTAACAAATCAATGACTCTCGGGATTAGACTTCAACATGGGAAACACCGTTTTCCGCCTTGCTTTTCTGTGTGCAGAGTTACCGTCGCAACTGATTTCGAAGCGTGTATGCCAGTCTGGTGCTCAGTAGTTCGTTCATTGATGATATTAGGTTGGACCCGATCGTTGGATACCGACGCAGATATGTCTCTGGAGTGAGCAGCTTGGTGGTTCCGCGGAACAATACTCAGCGAGCCATAGGCATCGTCTCTCTTAGTCAATTCTGGCTCGCAGGAAGAACAAGCTTCCTCACTTGTCGTGCATTGCTCGGGTGCGATCACTTCCTTTTTTCTCTTTTTTTTTTCTTGACGCAGTACACAACAGAATTCTCCAGGGAGGGTATATTACCATCAGGTCTTCTCCCCAGAATTTGACTGATTTTGCTCTTTATAGTTTCATACCCGACCTGATTTTATACCTGTCTTGTGCGTAGCACTGACTGTGGTTTCATCCTGCACTAACGATGACTTCCAGACTTCTACACGAAGACTGAGCTTCCGATCCGCTTGGCCGGCTTTTGGATGTCACTCAACTTTTGCGCTATCGTTGCTAGCTTCCTGGCCTATGGTATTCTCCATCTCGACGGTCTTGGTGGCAAAGCTGGATGGCGGTAGTTGTTGTTATATATTACGAGAAATTTGATCTTGTTAACTGTATGAATTCACAGGTGGCTCTTCTTGATAGAGTGCGTGGTACGACCCTCTGCAACTAATACGCTACTTAATTACACCAACAGGGGCTTGATGACATTGGCTATAGGCGTTGCCTGTTATTTCAATATGCCACCATCCCCCACTCAGACAAGAACGTGGTTCCGACCAAAGGGATGGTTCACTGAGCGTGAAGAGATTATCATTGTCAACAAGGTCCTCCGTGATGACCCAACCAAGGTGATGAATGGTGTACTCGCAAGATGACATGCTAAACGTCACTAGGGTGACATGCACAATCGAGAGGGACTCACACCAAAGAGGCTCTGGACTGCCATCTGTGATTATGACCTGTGGCCCTTGTATATTCTGTGAGTATGCGTGAACCCTGTGTGTGGGCTCTTGACCCATACCATTCTCAGCGGCCTTATGTTTGGAATACCGAATACCCCACCTACCACCTACCTCACCCTCTTACTCCGAAATGCAGGGCAAGTAAAGGTTGTATATCTACAACGACTTTCTACTGAACCAATGTCCTAGATTTAATACATTCACCACCAATTTGCTAACTATACCATCTCAGGCGATAGGAATCGTCACAATGTTTGTCATTACGGTCGTATCAGAGATGGTAAATGAACGTGCGATCGTGTCGATGATGGAGGATATATGGGTTTTACCATTCCTAGTAGCCATATATGCATTGCCATCGAATCCAAACCCGTGGCTTTTTTTCGTTAGTATTTCTCTGGGTGTCTCTGGAAGCGTGCTGATCGATTTGTAGGTATTGGTTACTGGACTGCTCTCCTATCCGTAGGTGTTCTCAAATCCTCTGCGATGGATGGCTGAATATCCTTGTCTCAGTTATACCCATCCAATCCAAGTAGGTTATAGGATTTGGAAAGTTTGCGAGAACTAAGGTCTATTCATGACAAGGTCGGATGGTGCTCCAGGAATTCGGGTGCAGTAGCCAGTCGTACTGTCAATGCATCTTTGTACAACATGTAGGTCAAGGGACCGTCTTTCTCGCCGACGTTCGGACTAAATGCAGAATTCTAGGTTCGTGCAAGCGAGCAATATCATCTCAGCTCAGATATATGTAGCCAGTGATGCTCCTAGATGTATGTCTTCTATCTATTTTTTGTCTCAAGAGAATCTTATACTGGTCTCCCGCCCGTCACAGACGAACGGGGAAACAGAATTCTACTTATCATTTGTTTGGTTAACATACTTTTGCTATATCCTGGAACGAAGGCCTACTATATGTGGCGGAACCATCAGCGTGCAAGGGTTTGGGATGCAATGACACCTGATGTAAGTCCATGTACCATGAGAGGATGTCAGATATGCAACTGAGCCTGCCCCTATCACAGGAGAAAGCGGGTTATCTGAATACCACAAAGGATGTTGGGAATAGGCGGCTTGATTTCCGATTCGCACATTGATAGCGCTGGTATTTCACATTCCAGAATCTATGCCAGTCCATGGTTCAATGAATCTTTCTTCTTATAATCATGATGCTTTGATGATCTATCTCGCATTCGTGACACCCTTCTGAGGATTCTTCCCGCTGTTTACCGCCAATTGACAGGAGATGATAGGCAATAAAGCGCCTGTTGGACGTGAACTTCCAAAGGGCAGGAATCATTGCTTCTCTTCTCTTGTTTTACTGACGTCACCCAAAAAGCAGGCTTGGCCAGGCAGAAAATGTCGGTACAACGCGCTGACCAACGCCCATATGCTCAGGTTTGTCCAGTCGACTTGTCCGATATCCCGACCGCAAGGACATTTACCATCATAACAACCTTTTGCAACAAGTTGGCAACAACTACGATAACGAAGCACCCCTAGAAGCTTCGGCAACAGCTTCTACAAATTCTAATTCCTCGCATGTCCACTCATCATCAGATATGGTCGTATCATCCCGTCATGTGATGGGTCTTCCTCGTCTCACGGTAACGTTCTTGGTAGGAGTGTGTTTCGAGCTTGTAACTCACCCTGCAGACCGATCCGACACTCGGTATGGCGCCGTTTTCGCTGATTGGTGTTTTCCCTTGGATGTTGGCGAAGTACTTATACCTGATAGTTATGCCATGGGTCTTTAACATCCTTCCTGCAGACATCGTGAACAAACGCAAATCACAAATTCGGACTACCTGCTCTCCGGTAACGGACCCCTGCTATGTCGACCTGTAATCTGCTCGATACCGGCAAGGCAGCCCCTACCACCTCTGCGAGCGAGTTCAAGTCATATTCTTGCCCTGAACGCGTGTCTGTATCCAAAGACAGTCTCGAACAACAACGTAATCTAGACCTTGCCAATGAGGACGAGGAGAAATCTACCTCAGGTTGGGTAGCAATTCTCTTCGGAAAACGAAAAGGTCCTCGCGATCTTGACGGCATTGCCACAAAACGCTCTGTGTTCGACGATCCCCATCTTGCTCCATTCTATCGGCCAAAGAATAATTATGAGAACATGCATCGCTTCGATCCTTCGGCAAGGTGGACCCACCGGGAGGAGAGGGTAAGTGACGTGTGGTGGGGGTATGCCTTTGGCCATTTGTTGACCAAACCTCAAGGCACTCTTGCGTACGACCGATTGGAAGATTGTGCTCATGCTTGCAATCAGCTTTTTTGCGTATGATCTGGACCGCATCAATATCAACCAGGCGAATTCGACCAGCTTTTTGTCTGATTTACACTTGACTACAGACGGTGACTAACTATCTTCTAGTTGTCCAATGATTCAATGATTCTTCTGGAATTAGACTTCAACACAGGGAATGCTGTTTTTCGTCTCTCATTGCTGTGTATAGAATTGCCGTCCCAGCTGATTGCGAAGCGTGTATGCAGTCTAGTGCTCAGTAGTACATTCATTAATGATATTAGGTTGGACCCGATCGTTGGATACCGATCCAAGTCTGTCTATGGAGTGAGTAATTTCTTCACTTCATGAAACACTACTTAGCAAGTCATAGGTATCGTCTCCCTCAGTCAATTCTGGCTTGCTGGAAGAACAAGCTTCCTCATCTGTCGTGCATTGCTTGGGTACGATGACTTCCTTTTTCTCAGTTTTTTTTTTCTTGATGCAGTATGCAACAGAATTCTCCAGGGAGGGTACATCACCATCAGGTCTTCTCCCAAGAATTTGACTGATTTCGCCCTTTCAAGTTTCGTACCCAACCTGATTTTATACCTGTCTTGTGCGTCGCACTGACTGCAGTTCCTCGTGCACTAACGATGCCATTCAGACTTCTACACGAGGACTGGGCTTCCGATTCGCTTGGCCGGCTTTTGGATGTCACTCAACTTTTGCGCTATCGTTGCTAGCTTCCTGGCCTATGGTATTCTCCATCTCGACGGTGTTGCTGGCAAAGCTGGATGGCGGTAAGTTATTACGAGAACTCTGATCTTGTTAACTGTATGAATTCACAGGTGGCTCTTCTTGATAGAGTGTGTGGTGCGATCCCTTTTCAACTAATACGATCCTTGATTGCATCAACAGGGGCTTGATAACATTGGCTATAGGCGTTGCCTGTTATTTCAATATGCCACAATCCCCCACTCAGACAAGAACGTGGTTCCGACCAAAGGGATTGTTTACTGAGCGGGAAGAGATTATTATAGTAAACAAGGTTCTACGTGATGACCCAACCAAGGTGAATAGCGTGTTTGTAAAACGAGACATGCTAAACATCATTAGGGCGACATGGACAATCGAGAGGGATTGACACCAAAGAGACTCTGGACTGCCATCTGCGAGTATGACCTGTGGCCCATGTATATCATGTGAGAGTGAACGAGTCTTGCGTATTAGTACTGGACTGACACCATTTATAGTGCCCTTGTGTTCGGAATCTCTAGTGGTCCACCTAGCAACTACTTCACCCTCTTGCTTCGCGATGCAGGGCAAGTAAAGCTAGTACAGATGATCACATTGGCTTGCTGCTGAGTTCATGCTCTAGATTTAATACGTTCAATACCAATTTACTGATTATACCATCTCAAGTAATAGCAATTGTTACAACATTTCTCGTCTCGATCGTGTCAGAGATGGTAAACGAACGTGCGATCATGTCAATGATGGAAGATCTATGGGTGTTACCATTCGTGGTAGCTATATATTCTTTACCATCGAGTCCAAATCCGTGGCTTTTTTTCGTCAGTATTTCTCTGGACGTCTCCGGGCCGGAAGCGTGCTGATAGATTTGTAGGGATTGATTACTGGACTGTGCTCCTATCCGTAGGTCTTCTTGGATCTTTTTTCGCGATGGTTGGCTGAACGTCCTGGTCTTAGCTATACTTCTTCGATCCAAGTAGGCACGAGCATCGAATCAAACATTTACAGGAACTAAGACATGTTCATGGCAGTACGGATGGTGTTCCAGAAATTCGGGTGCGGTGGCCAGTCGTGCTGTCAACGCGGCCTTATACTCCATGTACGTCAAGGGCCAATTTTTCTTGTCGACCTGTGGACTGGATCAAGTTCCACATTCCAGGTTCTTCTAAGTAGGTAGTGTCCTCTCAGCTCAGATATATGTCGCCAGCGATGCGCCAAAATGTACGTCCTCCACCCATTATCGTAGCGAGAGAAACTTTTAGCTTGTCTTCTTCTTGTCCCAGACGAACGGGGAAACAGAATTCTGATTATCATTTGCTTGTTTAACGTACTTTTTCCATATCCTGGAACAAAGGTTTACTATATGTGGCGGAACCGTCAGCGTGCAAGGGTTTGGGACGCCATGACAACTGAGGCAAGTCCACATACCGTATTCTAGAAACGCAGCTGAGCCTGTCTCATATACAGGAGAAAGCGGAATATTTGAATACCACAAATGATGTTGGAAATAGGCGGCTTGATTTCCGATTCGCACATTGATGATACTAGTGCTGGTGTTTCACATCTCAGAGCCCATGCAAGCGCATGACTCAACGGACGAGAGCGGACTATCTGACTCAATACCACAAATGATGATGAGAATCGGCAGCTTGATTTCCCCTCCGCATATTGATGGCACTGCCAGGTTTTTCACGTTTCAGAACCCATGCGAACCCGTGGCTCAATGAATGTTTTCTTTCTTCTTATGTTTTAATTACTTGTCTTGAATCCATGGCAGCCGCATCGAGGATTTTTCAGCTGTGTTTGAATCCACTGGCCTAATTCTAACAGGGTATATAGCGTTTGTTGGACGTGAACTTCCAAAGGTCGGGCATCATGCTTCTCCTGGGTCTCTCGCCTACTAACGTCACCCAGAAAATGCGATTCACAAGTTGTCCAGCTGACTTTCCAGCTGGTCTTCCGGCGACCGCAAGGACATTTGCTCTTGCAACAACTACAATCTCGAAATACACCTCAAAACCCCGGCAACAGCTTCTGCAAGTTCTCATTCTTGCATGTCCCCTCAATATCAGATATGACCGTGCGATCCAGTCTTCTGACACATATTCCTCGTCTCAAGGTAATATCAGTGGTGTAAGTTCGTTTCGAGCTTGCAACTCACGTTGTGGTTTGGTCCGGCATTCGGTATGATGCCGTTTTCCCTGATTGGTGCATTCCCTTGAATGCTGCCGAGGGACTTATACCTGATACTCGTACCATGGATCTGTTGCGTGCCCTGACTCTTCCTGCAGACATTGTGAACGAACGCAACCATAAGATTACCTGCTCTCCGGTAACAGATTCTTGTAATGTCAACCTTGAACTTGCCCAATGCCAGGAAGGTAACCCCTGCCAGTGCCGCCTTGGTGAGTGAGTTCAAGTCGTATCCGTTGTACCAGTGTTCAAGGACAGTCTCAAACAGCAACATGATTTAGACCTCGCCGATGAGGACAAGGAACACTCTACTACCTCAGGTTGGGTAACCGCACTCTTTGGCAAACGAAAAGGTGCCCCCCGCGACCTTGACAGCATTGCCACAAAACGTTCCGTGTTCGACGATCCCCATCTTGCGCCGTTCTATTGGCCAAACAAAGACTATGAAAACATTCATCGTTTCAGTCCTTCGGCGAGGTGGACCTACCGAGAGGAGAAAGTAAGTGACTTGTGAGCAAGGTATACCTTTCAATGTCTGTTCACCTTCCCTTTGAAGGCGCTTCTGCGCAAGGTCGACTGGAAGATCATGCTTATGGCCACCATCAGTTTTTCTGCGTGGACCGTCTCAATATCAATTCAGCAAATTCAACCACCTTTCTGTCCGATTTGCATTTGACTACAAATGGTGACTAAATTTTGTTCAGGTACGGTCCAACAAAGCAATAACAGGGAATAGACTTCAACATAGGGACCACCACTTTCCGCCTTTCCTTCCTGTGCGCGGAGTTTCCGTCCCAACTAATTTCGAAGCGTGTATATCAGTCTGGTGCTCAGTAGTTTGTCCATTGATGATATCAGGTTGGACCCGATCGTTGGGTACCGACCCAGATATGTCTCTGGAGTGAGTGGTCTGCTGATGCCACGGAACAATACTCAACAAGCCGTAGGCATCGTCTCTCTTAGTCAATTCTGGCTTACAGGAAGAACGGGCTTCCTTACCTGTCGTGTAGTACTTGGGTGCGGTGACTTCTTTTTTGCACTTTTTTTTCCTGACGCAGCACACAAACAGAATTCTCCAGGGAGGGTATATCACCGTCAGACCTTCTCCCGAGAATTTGACTGATTTCGCCCCTTCCGACCTGATTTTATACCTGTCTTGTGCGTACCATCAACTGTGATTCTTTCTGGACTAATGATGGCTTCGAGACTTCTACACGAAGACCGAGCTTCCGATTCGCTTGGCTGGCTTTTGGGTATCACTCTACTTCTCCGGTATCGCTGCTAGCTTCCTGGGTTATGGCATCCTTAATCTTGATGATGTTGCCGGAAAAGCCGGATGGCGGTAAGTCACCCCCATGCACTGTGAGAAGTCTGATCTCGTTGACTGCATGAAATCTACAGGTGGCTCTTCTTAATAGAGTATGTGGTGCGACCGCTCTGCAGCTAATACTTTGATTAATTGCCCCAACAGGGGCTTGATGACATCTGCTATAGGCGTCGCCTCTTTTTTCAGCATGCCACCATCTCCCACTCAGACAAGTACGTGGTTCCGACCAAAGGGATGGTTCACCGAGCGAAGAGATTATTATTGTCAACAAGGTCCTCCGTGATGACCCAACCAAGGTGATAAATAGCGTGTTCGCAAGTTAATACATACTACACATCACTAGGGCGACATGCATAATCGGGAGGGACTGACACCAAAGAGACTCTGGACTGCCATCTGCGATTACGACCTGTGGCCCTTGTATATTCTGTGAGCATGCACGAACCCCGTGTATGGGCTCTTGACCGATATCGATACCGTTCACAGTGGCTTTATGTTTGGAATACCCAGTGGTCCACCTTCCACTTACCTCACCCTCTTACTTCGAAATGCAGGGCAAGTAAAGGCTGTGGGTCTGCACAGATTTGCTGCTGAAGCAATGTTCTAGATTTGATACATTCAACATCAATTTGCTGACTATACCATGTCTGGCGATAGGAATGGTCACAACGTTTCTCGTCGCGATCGTGTCAGAGATGGTAAATGAACGTGCGATCGTGTCGATGATAGAGAATCTATGGGTGTTACCATTCCTGATAGCTATGTATGCGTTACCATCGAGTCCAAATCCGTGGCTTTTTTTTGTCAGTATTTCTCTGGATGTCTCCGGAAGCGTGCTAATTGATCTGTAGGGATTGGTTACTGGATTGCTCTCTTGTCCGTAGGTGTCCTTAGATACTTCTTGCGATAGATGGCTGAATGTCCCGGCCTCAGTTATACTCATCCAATCCAAGTAGGCTCTAGCATCGGGTCAAAGTCTGTGAACACTGATTAGATATCTATTCACGACAGGTTGGATGGTGCTCCAGAAATTCGGGTGCAGTGGCCAGTCGTACCGCCAATGCATCCTTGTACACTATGTCCGTCAAGGGACCGTCTTTCTCGCCGACGTTTGGACTGAATACCATATTCTAGGTTCGTGCAAGCAAGCGGCATCGCCTCAGCTCAGATATATGTAGCCAGCGATGCCCCTAGATGTACGTCCCCCAACTATCTTTTATAGCGAGAGACTCTTATGATCGTCTTCTGTGCGTCATAGACGAACGGGGAAACAGAATTCTGATAATCATTTGTTTGATTAACATGCTTTTGCTATATCCAGGAACAAAGGCTTATTATATGTGGCGGAACCATCAGCGTGCAAAGATTTGGGATGCCATGACGCACGAGGCAAGTCTTCTGGAGGGCGACAGAATGCTAGCGACGGAACTGAGCTGTTTCGCAGGAGAAAGCAGATTATCTGAATACTACAAAGGATGTGGGGAATAGGCGACTTGACTTCCGATTTGCGCATTGATAACATTGACATACATGCCACTAAATGAAGTGGAAGATGTGTTGGGCCTGTATTTAATTGTTTTTCCAAAGCTTCGTAGTAGTAGTAGAACTCCGAGGCTTCGATACTAAGGAACTTCACGGTTGTGTGTACGTGTTGTGCCAAAGCCTCTAAATTCAATATAGACAAACAAAGTTCATGCCTACCACCACCAGCTCAGATTCCGAAGACGACCTTGACTATGTCCCACCCTCGGATGGTACCTCTCTACTCATCGGCCGCTCCTCGATGGCACTGAATTTCGTGCGTAGACCATGACTCGGATAGCTCTGACGAACAGGACCAAGTAGAGCTCACTTCAAAGATTGCGCCCGAGTCGGACCCTTGCGAACAAAAGAAGTGACTTTCCACTGCTGATCACTGTCGTGTTCTCGCGCGTACTGACTGATATATCTCAGACAACGTGACGCGCTTTGGGCCAGCTTTCAGGCGTCCGTGTTCACGCCGCCGTCGTCCAACGGGAATGGAGAAACATCGTTACCTCAGCCTCCCGCGGTGAAACTGGTCAAAATCGAAAAGACGTACTTGTTTGCGGGAAAGCATGTCGTGTATGTTTACTCTTCTTTCCTCACTTTCCCTTTCCCTTTCGCTTTTTATTTTTATTTTGTTTTGTTTCTGTCGTGGATCACATACCGCGCTCACTCGTGACGTTGTTTGCATCCTGTCCATGAGCGGCACCTCACTTGCCGTTCCCCGCCGATCCAAATTTGTTTTACGATTGCGCTTGTGCGTCACGCGCCTTACACTTCTTCTCCAGGGACCTCGTGGAAGTACCCGAAGATTCGGAAGAAGCGAAAAAGTGGCCACGTCTGACATCAGAGTCTGCGTTGGTGTCCACTTCTTCCTCTGACAAGGCCGCCATGGAGGGCAAGAACGAGGGTAAAAATCCCACACCACCTCCGCCTTCTGTTAACCCGGGTCCTGCGGCACCAACGGCAATCACGTCCACGCCGGGGGAAAAGCGGCCAGGCCCTCGAAAGTCACGTACCGCGCTCCCCTCGATACCCAAGGCGTCGCAAGCCAAAAAGATCACGACGCTAGATAAGTCTGCGATGGACTGGAGGGCACACGTTACTTCTCAGTCGAGCGACGTCAAAGATGAACTCGACTCCAACAGACGTGGCGGTGGATATCTCGAAAAGATGGACTTTTTGAAAAGAGTCGAAGACAGAAGAGAAGACGCGTTTGAAGCGAGTAAATCGAGCAAACGGCGAAAGACGTAGGTAGGTGAACATGCAGTGAATGGAAAAATGCAGGCGTATAATGTACATTGACTCGAAGCATGGATTTGGCATAAACTAGACGTGGTAAACACTGGTTACTTTGATGAAATACACTCAGCATTTCAAGGATCGGTGCGAGGTGGGCAGATCCTGCTGTCCAACCTTCTTCTGTCCTTCACTTGACATTCTCACCTTTCATGTGGATGAACCCGCGGTTTTGCGAGGGTTGCACTCGGCTTTGTGTTCAGACCATGCAGACTTTTGGCAACTCACGTCACAGTACCTGAATAAGGCGGTCAGCTTCTCGATGACGTCTTCACAACGATGGCGCTCATCATCATACCTCGTTTTCACGCACCCACCACACTTGCGCAGCACCGCGCTCGGGTTCCCGCACCACGAACACCGGTGTAACTCGGCCGGATTCATCGACCACTTGGGGTGTGACGACTTTTTCGGCAGATCATCGTCGATATCATCCCCATTCCTGTGCCGAAAATCGTGCAGCCACACCGCAAGTTGATCTTCCGCCTTGTCGCGTTGAACGAGGTGCTCGTGGTCGATGCTCGTGCTATCGAGCCGCTCGACGATGTGGCCCCATTTTTCGGCTGCGGATCGGTAGCACGTGAAGATGGTCACTTGTGCCTGACGGAGCTGTGACATGGGGGGGTCGGCACCGAACATGGCATAGAACTCGTCGGCGATCTTGAGCTGATCCACATATTCCTGAAGAGAGGTGTGAAGGAGGTAGATGCCCCGCAAAAGGGGGACATGGAGGCGAACGCTTACCTGGAGTTCTCTCAGATCGGTCGACAGTTCGGGACCCTTGTCTGCGAGAGTGAGGGCGATGTACCAGTAAAGCACGCTCTTCCTGTGTCGCGTGTCCGGCGGTGCTTCCGCAAGATAGATTTGGGCATCGTCCAAGGCACTGCTCAAGAGTGCCCGACCTTCATCCCATTTCCGGTCCCCTATCGTAGACTCCTGCATGCGACAGACGGCCAGGTTTCCCGCAATCTCGACTGCACGCGACAAGAGTACAAAGTGGACGAACGGGGTGGCGTCCTTGATCTTGAGACCCTTTTTCGCATACCGGAGACCTTCCTCCAAGTCAGACCCGAGCGTCATGATGTAGTAAAGGTATGGGAACTTGGGATTGCGCTCGATGGATTTCTTTGCGAGGGCGATGGCCTCGGGGATGCGCAAGCGGATGGCGAAGAACTTGAGGTCGAGTATGTCGGCGAGGACTTCTTCCTGGGGCCTCTGCCTCTGGCGGATTTCTTTGGCACAAAGGGGCAGCGAGTCGATCCACATCGTGAATGGAAGTCCAGCGCTGACGAATTCGGGTATACCGGTGAGTGGGTTGACGGCTTGGAAACCGCCCTCGGTGATGGAGAACTCGTTGCGTGGGACGAGTTCGGCGAGGGTGAGCCCGAGTTTGTAGATATTATGGTCACGCAGACAGTCGAGCATTGCTTTCTGGTAGTCCATGGCGGAACGAAGAGTGAGGGTCGATTCGCAACGTGCGGTACCATACTTGACGAGGATGTCGGAAAGGTGATCGGGCAGGCCACGTTCCATCGAGGCCATGAGGGTGCTGGGATCGTTGAAGAGGTATTCGGGATTTGGAGAGGACTTGTGCAAGCGTATGACTGCGCCGAGCGCATAGAAACGAGAATGAAGATCTGGGCTACGGATGGCTGCAATCAAGAAATCGATCACGTCGGGATATGCCAAGCATTCCTGGGTGCAGTGTTGGGTGAGATGCCCACAAAATTCGAGGGCGTGGTGCAAGAGTGGCAGGCTGGCGCCGGGCTTGACGACAAAGTCCAAGACGAGGGGTAAGAGGGTGGGGATCTGGAGTGCTTTGACGTATTTCGCTGCGGGTCGCGGGGGGTCGTCGATGGATGTGGTGATGGCGTGTGCCAAGGTGCAGATGGCGAATTCGGCGGCGTGCAAGTCGTCGGGGTGGTCTTGAAGAACCTTGATGATGGTGGGAGCGTGAAGCGTGATCTCCTTGCGTATATCGCTCCCTCCGTGGTGGGTGACGGTAGTCAAAGCCCTCAGAGCGAGGTGACGCGAATTGTCCTTTTCGACAAGCGGGAGGATTTTCGCCAAAAGACCTTTTGGAAAGGTGGTCAAGTGTACATTCGATGAGGTCGAAAGAAGATCAACACACTTTTCTGGAAGAGAAGGTTCCTGAGGATGGAGTCGGCGGACATCTTGGCGTAGATGGCGACGACGCCTCCTCTGATGATCTGATTTCCTGCATGCGTTGAAAAGAGATCGTCGATGCGGGTGTAGATGTCGTCAAAGTTGCTGTATATCTTCTTGAGCCCGCTCCTCTTGGTGAGATCTGTGCGGGACGATCAGCATGGCGAAGGGAGCGTTGGGAGCAGGAGACATGCCGGGTACTTTGAGGTGCTGGCATATCACCCTGGCGACCTCGTCCCAGTCTGCAGATGACAGCTCGTCGAGGCTGCTCAACGCTCGGGGCTGGAGCGGCGGTGGGAGCGGCGGCGGGAGCGACGGTAAACTCACGACCGTCCTCGCCTTGTACTTCTTCGCTGCATTCTGTTTCGCGCGAGGACCTGGCATGGTGCGTCCTGACCGCCTTTTTATCTAACCGACGACGTCCCACACCGCATGGCTTCCATTCCAGTCTTTGGCAACTACCACGGGTAACGCGTCCTCTTCCTCTCGCGCTCGTCTCTGACGCCGGACAGGTACTACGCCAAACGCTTTTTTCTTCGAGACCCTCGTCTGGCCCTCTTGCCGACCTCTTTCTTTGTCGACAAGACCGTTCTAGACGTCGGCTGCAACGAGGGCTGGGTCGCTTGCGAAATCGGTATCCGTCACGGTCTGCATTTCACGACCCACTGACCCACTCGGTTAGCACAGTCATGGGGCGCACGCCGCGTCGTCGGCGTCGACATTGACGACACCCTCGTCCGTGCTGCCTGGAAACGTCGACGCACCCTGTGGAGCCTCCAACCCCCGCGAGCACAACCCCCCGACGACGAACCTCCGACCGCCAAACGTGTCCGTCTCGACGCAGACGTAGAGCTCAACGACCTCGTCGACTACTTCCCCATGTCCTGCGAACAGACTCACGGTCCACTTCCCATGCCCAACACCACCGCGGGCGAACGCCCCGACGCCTTCCCTCACAACATCACCTTTCGAACGACCGACTGGGTCACCGAGACCGTCGCCACCGACGAGCCCACATACGACGTCGTGATCGCGTACGCACTAACCTCGATCGTCTAATGTTCCCGGTTGACGTACGCTCTTGCCCGCCTGCCAGGTTCTCCGTCACGAAATGGATTCATCTCAACCATGGCGATCAAGGCCTCGTCGCGTTTTTCCGTCGTGTACATCGCGTCTTGAATTCGGGCGGCGTGTGCATCCTCGAACCACAGGCTTGGGAGACGTATGGGAAAGCGCGGCGCATGGACCCCAGGCTGAGAGAAAACGCGAAACACCTCCGGTTGCGTCCGCAGGAGTTTCCTGCGTTACTAGAGGAACTCGGGTTCGGGCCACCTCAACATCTGGGTACGTCAGGAGAAGGAGGTGTGTTCGACCTTGAGAGCTACGGCCTGCTTCCCTTTCTGACAGGCATGACCTACAGGATTCCATCGACCTGTTGACCTGTATGCTAAAAAGTAATCACAACTCGATAAGAGGTGACTGCAATGGAGTATAGTTACTGACCGATTCTTGTGGTAATATGCAAGCATGGTCGGTCACTGAAAAATCGGCATTGCATTTCAGAGCGTGAATGTCACCGTGCAGGCGATAACCGCTTCCAAACCACGGTCGATCCCTGTGTGCGAAACCGAGCAGAACCAAGTGAGTAATCTTCAACACCACCAAGACATTGCATCACAACATCAAAAAACTTGATGTAAATAGTTATGTATCGTCCATGTCTACGCTCTATCGTACATTTTGCGCTAGCAAGTTTTTGGGCGGCTAAAGTAGGTCTACCAATCCGGATTAGATCGTATTATTTCGACTACGGAAAAAAATAGAGCAAGTGGAATGAAATAAGTTAAATGCGTTCATACATGCAAATATAGGCCTTGCTCTTGAGTACTTCTTCCAACGACGACAGCCGGACGACCGTATCGCTGATGAACGCCCAATCCCGTGATGCTGTCCCGTGGTCAGAGCGCTGTTTCTCGCTCTCAGGCCGCCCCGCGTCAGCTGTGGATGGTGACGGTGGCAGCGCAGTATAAGCGACATAGTGCCCGCCCAACTAAACGCGTAACACGGTGAGCATTCACCTCGGGTCAGTCGATCGCACATACGACACGTACCATGTTACCGATGTGCACCACGACCGCATATAGTCTATACATGCACGGCGCTGTTCTCCTCGCACGACCTCGCGCTACCGCCACCTTGGAATCAAAGTAATCCTCCCGTCTCGGAGCCAGGTACGGGGCCAAATCGAGATATTCAGGAAACGAGATATAGTCATCTAGTTTCTTGAAGCCCGTGGAGAACGAGACTACCGGGGTCTTGGACAGTTGCTGGAAACGTTTGAGATGAACGACGAGGATTGGTGGCGGCATAGCGATGAGATAGCGCTTGTAGGCTGGTCGCAGTAGGAATTGTCGGGAACGCGGCACGCCAGACGGGTGTTGCTTGTCCTTTGAACGCGGGTCCGGCGTTGCGGAGGGCCGTGGTAGGTGGCCTTGCGAGGCGTTGGGCGATGGGTGGGATGATGCCAGTGATGAAGCGTCCGAACCGACCGAAAGTAACATTTCGCTTTCGCCTTCGGAAATCTCGCTCTCGGTATTGCTGTCTCCACCTCCGAACCCGTGGTGGCGGTGTTGATCTGACGGGGCACTTAGTGATATTCTCGACGAGTACTCGGTGGTAGTGATGGACGAGACAGTGTTTCCTCTGATTGGCGGAGGCTTTGCCGTCTGAATGGACATAGCAGAATCGGGAGCAGTCGTTGAAATGGAAGGGACGGCCAAGGCCCCCTTGGTCGGTGTTTCGTCCCTGATAGGAGATACAAGTTCGATAGGGTAGCTGTCATTGAGCTGAAGTGCAGGAGGAATGGGCTTGTGTGTCGATGAGCCGTGCGTGGGGGGTTGGGTTAGTGTCGATGGGGTATCACGAGATGTCTGGGTATCTTGGAGACGAGTAGTGGAGTGCAACCGAGATGGTAGGTTAGGAGAGGTAACGGAGGGATCGGCGGGTATCAAATCTGGAGCCAAACGATCACGGTTGGCTTTGGGGCCATCAGCTTCGTCATCCTCGCTGTCAGTACACGAGTCCGGGTCTTGAGCTGATCCCCTTGTTCTAGGCTTATAAAACCCGTTGATTATCTTCCAGCAGCGGTGACAACGGACGGTATTGTCTCCATCCAGGACTTCAACAGAGGTGAACAATCGAAGGCACTCTTCGACTCGGTTGATTTGATTGGCCTTTAGGGAGATGTTTTGCGAGTTGAAGACAAAAGTCGAGGACAGCTCCTTGGATTGCTTGAAGATTGAAAAAGGCTTTTGAACGTTAGGAGGGTTGATGTCAGCGAGGATATCCCGTAGGTACGCCGCCTCTTCTGTGCTGAGTTTAGGTAGGCGCGGGGGCTTTGAAACCTTTGGGTGCGCCCCCGGACTTGAAGGGCGTGAGATTAAGGGGAAACGGGGAACCGAGTGGCTCGACGGGGAGTTGGCAGAACGTTGGGTCGGCATGACCGACCGCTTCATGTTTGTGAGCTGAGCCTGGAGTCTTTCGTTGACGAGTCCGAGCGACGTCGACTCTCTTTCGAGGTGAGGGTACGGCGATGCGGTCCCGCTGATCGTGCCTACCGTGACAGGAGCCGAGCCAGCCTGGTGTGAAGAGCTCAAATCGTCCGCAGGTTTGGATGTGGTCGTAGACGGGGTTCCTTTCTTATCTTTCCGTTCATTCTTGGGTCGCTTGGTAAGACCGACGGAGACACTGATTCGCCTGCTGATCCTCGTCCAGCTCTCGTCCTTGTCTTTCGTTTCTTTTCCGTTCGCCTTTTCAGGTGCGATGATAGTTATATGATCGCCGGATGAGTCATGAGGTGGCGCAGGTACAGGAAGATCTGGAACAGGGGCGGGCTGGGGGAGTTCAGTGGGTGTTGCGGGTATAGAGGGTGAGCGTAGAAACGGGGATGGCGGAGCTTGTAAGGGAGTACCATCCTTGGCGATATCGCTGACGGGTTGCTTGGCATCGACAGGTTGGGGGGCTGTCTCGACGTCGGCAAGGTCGATACTCCGACGCCTTTGGGAGTCGTTGGTCTCAGGACTGTCTAGATTTGAGGTGCGGGCGGGTGTAGCAGGGACGGAGGACGAGCGTGGTTGTGGTATTGCCGGGTAGAATGCGGTCCCGATCCTTTTAGCGAATTGTTTCAGCTTGTCACGTCTACGTTCGCGGACATAGTCCTCGGGTTTCATGCTCAAGCTGAGATCGTTGAAGTCTTCATAAGTGTGAGAAACGTGCTTGCATGCTTGGCAAACGAGGATGCTGGCAAGCTTGCCACCGAAGAGCATGTCGACAGAGGATAGCAATTCATCATCGGTGTGGGGAGAAGGTTGGATACTCGAACGATGAGATCGGGATCGCTTGGTCGCTCTCGATGTCTTTGAGGACGGTGATCGTTGCTTGATGATCTAAGAGATCCGTGTAAGCGGGAGAGACGGAGATTGATCCGATGGTGAAGGTGGCTTACGTCGACCTCTTCCATGCGGATGGCGTCGAGGAGCTGGCAGAGAAACTCGTGGGCGTCCTGCTGACGGAAATCGAGGTATTGGTCGTATTTTTGTCCGAGGGCGGACAGGAGATCTCTGCGGAAGACTCAACAAGGGCGGGGGATGTTGCAAAGGGACGACGCACTTGGGGGTCATGTTTTCTCGCTTGCGGTTGTTTTGGATGTCCCATGCGGTGTGCAACATGGCGACGAGATGGTCGCCGATCGGAAGGGCATCGGACCAGGGCTGATCGTGCTCTGGACTGAGGCCATGACCGTTCGTGAGGACGGGGGAGCGACGGGACGCGATGGGTGGCTGAGCGGGCAAAGGGACGGGCTGAAAGCGAACGAGGAGCTGCAAGTATTGGGTGGCGATCAACTGCGCGAACGGTGAGCGCGCGGGCGAGTGCAGAAGATGCTGAGCGACTCACGCCCTGCAAGACGGAATTCATAAAGCACGTATTTCCGTGGTTGAAGAGACCTGGCGGCAAGAGGGCCGTCCTTTCCTTTTCCTCGCGCTCCCTACGCGCTCTGTATTGTTCTTGGGGCGACGGCGTCTTTTGCCTCGCCATTGGGTGTTCAGCGAGACGAGGGAAGGATATATGACCGCAGTGAATGTCACCCCCCCTCTTGGGGGTCGTATGGAAACTACGAGAGTACGCGCGCCAGTCTCCTCAGCAGCGTCTCGTTCTCTGCCTCCGTTCCGACCGTCATTCGCAGACAGCCCTCGCACCCGACCTCGCCCCCTCTGTACCGCACCACGACACGACACTCGTCCTCCTGCTCCGCCAGCGTCTTGTACACCTTGTTCGCCCTCGCACTGTCCGGCACGCCCGTGCTCGGGTCGAGGATCGGTACCAACAGAAAATTCGCATCGTGCCCGCCGATGCTCCGTCCGACGCCCAAACAAGCGAGCTTCTCGAGAGACGCTTGCAGCTTTCCCCGGGAGTCCACGAGCGTCCTAATTTTGTCCCGCATGCCTTGGATCGCAGTCGTTTCGAGCGCAGCCAGGGCGAGTTGCGCAGTCGGCGTAGAGATGTTGTACGGCGCTTTCGTATTGCTCAGCACTTGCAGCAGCGGAGGCTGCGCCAGAGCAATGCCAAGCCTAACGCATCCAACTCAGTCCATTTCGTCCCACACTCGTCAACACTGCGCACCGGATAGCAGCAAGCCCGAAACTTTTGCTCAGCGTTTGCATCACGCAAACATTCGCATAATCTTTGATCAACGACACCACCGACGCGTCCTGTCCTGCGAAATCAATATACGCTTCGTCGACGATCACGATCCCCTTGAAAGGTTCATAGTCCAGTATGGAACGAATAGCATCGAGGGATATCGTAGTCCCAGTCGGGTTTCCGGGAGAGCAAAGAAATACGAGTTTGATACAAGGATCCTTAGACACAGCTTCCTTTATCTGTTCGCTTCGTCAACACGACAGTTTCATTCGGCAAGGAACAGACAGACCGGGTCGACAAGCAAGCTAAACCTCCCCTTCTCTCCACCTTCTCCCTCGTTCCCACTCAAGTTGAGAGGACATCGAACGATGCCGATATCGTTCACCTGAGCACAAACAGCATACATTCCATACGTCGGAGGAGTGATCAAGATCTTTTCTCGTGCGGGAGCGACGCACACGCGCATGATCAAGTCGATCACTTCGTCCGAGCCAACCCCGAGGAAGACGTGCTTCTCGCTCGGAAGCCCCCTCAGCCTCGCGATGCGCGATTTTATTTCATCATGAGATGGGTCTGGGTATCGGTTCAGGTTCGCATCCAAAGTGCTTTGCAACTCTGGAGGTATCTGGGAAGATGCTTCTATGGAGTGACCGAGCGCGTTTTCGTTTGCATCCAGCAGGATTCCCTCCTGGTAGTCGTCCCGAGCGCAACGATATGGGTGCAACGCAAGAATATTGGGCCTGATCACCTTCTCTATATCGAAGTGGGGTGGTTTCGTTGGCTCGGAGGAGGGCACCAGACCGTGGATGGGCATCGCACCAAGAGAGCACAGTGAGTGAGTGACTGACACAGAGCCGAGACGAGTCACTCTTGTGACCCTCATTGATCATTTTCCATCACCCGATCAACCAGTCCAATATGATTCTTCAACATGTAGACACGACGACAATCCGTTCCTCTGTCAATTTCGTTCATGATACAGTTGGTGACAATTTCCATATTCTAATAGTACCATCATCCGCTGCGCTAGCGAGTAGATCCTCGAGCCCAGCGCGAGGACTCCATCGCACCGAATTTACATCGTAAACGTCATGGGCAGATGAGACGGATGCGATTAACCTCGACGACACCGTAGCCCGCTGGGGAGTCTCCTTTTACGGAGCGGGCTCAGAGAGATAATCGGTATATCCGACGACTCAACTCACCGATATTTCCCAAACATTTATTCTACCATCACTGCCCGTGCTCGCAATCCATCCAAGGTTATCGCCTTTCCCCGTTCCCCAGCTTATCGAGCATATACTTCTCGTATGACCCTTTATCTGATGCGTGAATTCCCATGCGTGTTCAGCAGTCCGTTTCCATATTCGAATCGTGAGGTCATCGGAGGAAGAGGCAAGATAATCGCCGCGGGGTGCCCATGTAACGGACCACACTGTTCCTGCGTGACCGGACAACGTTGCGAAGCAATTCCAGTCTTCGGATGGATCGTCGATATAAAGCTTGACCGTATCGTCATAGGATGCGGACGCAAGAATCTATCCTCGTGGCTGAAATTAACATCGAGATGACATTTTGCGAGTGAGAACAACCTCCTCTGTAGGATGCCACGAGACACATTTGACGTCCTGATTATGCTCCATCATGACCTCCATCAACGCGTAGTCTGCATCCGGCTGAACTGCAATGTAGGGGACCAGTCAAGAAAGGTAGATACCGTAGTCAAAGTCGGTGTTCACCTTCCCATACCCATACCGTTTTGTCTCTGCTACATGTCGCAAGCAACGTTCCTGTCGCCGAGTATGCAACACTCTTGCATTCCGTTTCGTGTCCCTCCAACAAGTTGACGCGTTCCCATTCTTCGGGTTCGGAGCAATCCACGTCGTCTACCGATGCCTCGCATTTTTCCCATATACCAATGTTGGAGTCGAAAGATCCCGTCGCCAATGTTTTTCCCGAGGGAGACCATGCAATGCTTCGGACTGTTTTCTTATGCCCTGTTGGGATCGTCGTGAGATGCGAAAAGGAAATATCGGACGGGTCGTGTGGATCCTTGCGGTAGCTGTACAAGCGCACTGTTTTGTCTGCTGAACACGACGCAAGTAAAGATTCAGCTGGGTTCCAGGCGACTTGCCAAGCGCGATCTTCGTGACCTGGACGCAAGGATATGTAGAGTATGACTTTGGCGGGTTGAACGCACGCCTACCAGGTAGTTCGGCATACAGTCGGAGGGTGTATGGTGAATCCAAAGCCATCGAGCCTGGCAGGACGATGTCGGCGTTTACTGATAATTCTCGGGTTTACTGATAATTCTCGACTTCTTCCCACGGTTTTTGCACCCGCTCGCACATCACTCGAGTATATTGATTTTTGAATGAGATCAGTTCTACCACCTTGGCACCACTTTCCAGAGGTGCCTAAGCCTGTCAGGTGTATTTTTTATGTGGGCTGTAATTGGCCTCTCCATTCCTCCTCTGAGCCTCTTCTGAGCCTCCTCATGAGCCTCCTCTGCTAAGCCTCAAATCCAAATGGGTAGATAGGTGAATCCTCTGAAGAATGTTACCAAATATAGTGTACCTGGGGTTCTTCTACTGAACCTCCCAAGAATCTCCCAAAGACCTCTGCAGAGCCTCTGCAGAACCTCTTATTGTTGGTGACCTAAGACAATAGGCATGACCAAACACTTCAAACAGGACTTAGTAGAGACTAGGAGTTGCCAGAGGGAAATCCAGCAAGAACTTGACTAGAGTTCTGCTGGCGTTGCATTCATACTATATATACTGTACATGATGTTTGTACTTATTAGGAGCATAGAACTGTTATAAACACCACGTATATCTAACTTTTACTACACTCGTTCAACTTTGAACTTCGTCAGATTTTACTTTTCAAAGTCACGTGACCAGTGCACGTGATCATGGGACATTGACACGTGATTAGGTCTAGAACCTATGATGTCATACCTCATGGTTTTCATTTCCGCTTCATGTGAATTCTATTCTTATCCTCTTCACACGAACACTTCTTATTTGA
>JBBPLY010000199.1:14432-34659 GCA_038090035.1 Xerocomus nothofagi | reverse complement strand
AAGTCCTTTTTATGTATTGTAGGGCGTCCGTTAGCCTTTAATAAAATAAGGAAAAATGTACAGAATAAATAGGAAAATAGAGCGTTTGTAACAGGTTCTCTTGCAAATGTCAAGTCTTTCCAAAATGGCCCAACATTGGGACACTTATTTGAGCCACTGTAGACCATTCCTTATCAGCATCCAGTTATCTTTTCTTTGGGGATGTTTCTTTTTATTAGAGATGAAAGATCTATACACAGTATGTTCCAACTTGCAAGGATACTGCAAGTAGACATGTAACACTAATATATCATGATGCAAGTACCAACCTGCTAGTGTAGGCTGTAGTAGCTGCTGTTTCAATGAATAGTACTAGATTGTATTCACAGTACAGTAGTGCTGGAACCACTGGTGCTTGTCTACCACCATGCTCTCATGACCAAGCAACAGAAGCACTTTTCACAATAAATTGAGATCACAATTTATACATTGCCAGTGTTAATGTGGCAAAAAACCAAGGTTCTGTCTGTACTTCCAATGCTACTCCTGATATTGGTCTATCTAACCTACACCTGTACTGGTAGCTAGTATGTAGTCTTGTTCTGATATACATACACTTTCATTGTCTTGTATTCTAGAAAAAGGAAAAAAAGGAATGAGATTTAATCTATATTACAAGATCAGGTTAGTTTGTGAAAAGGCACACATCATATCACTGCTACTTACACAGAGGGTGCTCCAAGACAACATCCATGATAAGCTTCACTTTTGCATCTTTGTTTTTGGCAGCAGTGTATTGGGTGGAGAGCTCATTCATTTTCTTGGATACCTGATCAACTATCCCAGATTCCTTGTACCTTTGTTCTGCCAAGGTAAAGGGATATTGATAGTTCTCTTGAACAAGAGTGAAAGAGTGTTGAAGAAGTAGTATAAGGCCTATTCAGAGAATATAAAAGTTGTTATATCCAAAATTTAATTGAGATACCAATGCCCTCTTGAAGGACCTCTCTCCAAGTATTTGCTGGAATCTTAACCTAAAATACAAAAGTGAGTATTATAAATATATTTGCATGGGTTTACACACATTGGATATCTCCTGAGAGGAAACCTAAAAGATAAGAAATCATTTCAACAAGAGATATATCATCAAAAAAAAAATTACTTGGAGGGGGTAAGGCACTTCAACAATCTGAGTACCATTAGTGACAATATATAGATCTGCAAGGTAAAAACTGACTGTCTATTGAAACTAAGTATCAGAAGATTTAAAATGCCACATAAATATTTTACCTGCTAAAAGTTAGATATGCCTAAATGTCAGAATGTAAAAATGCTGCATAATAAACTGAACTTACATCCTGTGTAAAAATCATATTGTTATGATACATTATTCAAGGAGAAAGATATACTGTACTTACCAGCTAAGTACACCATATCCAAGGAATGATAGGATTACATCAGATTGCATGCAAGAAGATGAAGTTGAGTGCCAGTGAGATAAATCTGGATATGCAGTATACAAGATGTCACTTACACTCTATGAATGAAGTGGGGAAAGGAGGATACATAAGTTAGTCAGCAAATAGCATGTTGTTGTCCATATGGTAGCACTAACAAGCTATAATGGAACAACCATGATAGCAAAAAATGGACAAAGATATGTTAGCCATATTTTAATTTTAAATCTACATATACAAACCACTTACTTGCTACCAGTTGAAGAGCAGTAAATTATGGGATGTCCATCAGCAACATTTTAATTCACATCAGACCACTTACTTTCTATCAATGAGAAGGGAACAGGAGGAATGCTGATCAGTAGTGTTCACATCTAAAATACACATCAGACAACTTACAGACTATTGATGGAAGACAGCAGAGGGATGCTAATTAGCAACAACATTTTCATTTCAAATATATATCAAGCCACTTACTGCCTAGTACCAAAGGAAGAGTAGTGGCAGGGGGGATGCAGATCAGCAGGATTTCCATTCTAGGTCTACATCAGTCCACTTACTGCCTATTAAAAGAGGGGCAGTAGGGATGCTGATCAGTAACATTCTTAATTCAAGTTCACATCAGACCACTCACTCCCTATCAATGAGAGAGCAATAGAAGGGATACTGATCAGGAGCACTCTCATTTCAAATCCACATCAGATCACTTACAAACTATCATATGATTGATGAGACAGCAGCAGAAGAAATGTTGATCAATGGCATTTCAAGTTCACATCAGATGATCAGACTACTTACAGACTATCAATGGAAAAGCAGAAGGAATGCTTGTCAGTAGTTTCTCATTCCTGATCCACATTGAACCCTTACTGGCTATCAATCAGGGAATGACAGAAGGGATGCTGATCAGCAGGATTTCATTTCAAACCTACATTAGACCACTCACTCCCTATCAATGGGAGAACAACAGAAGGTATGCTGATCAGCAGGATTTCATTTCAAACCTATCTTAGACCACTCACTCCCTATCAATGGGAGAACAACAGAAGGGATGCTTTTCAGCAGGATTCTCATCTCAAATCATCAGACCACTTACAAACTATTAATGTGAGAGTAGCAGGAAGGATGCTAATCAGTAGTTTCTCATTTCAAAAACACATCTGATCACTTACAAACTATTTATGGAAGAGTAGTGCCATTGGTAGTAGGAGGGATGCTGATCAGCAACCATCTTAAATCTACTACATCAGACTACTCACTGGCTATCAATGATTAAATAGCAGGAGGGATGCTAATGAACAGAGTTCTTATTTCAAATCTGCATCAGACACTCACCATCTATCAATGGGAGAGTAATAGGAGGGATGCTAATCAGTAGCATTCTCATTCAAATCCACATCAGATCACTTACCCTCTGGCCCTATCAATGGAATGACAATAAGAGGAATGCTGGTCAGCAGCATTCTTATTCCAAATCCATATTAGAACACTTACAAACTATTTGTGGTTGAGTAGTAGCAGAAGGGATGCTGATTAGCAGCATTCTCATTTCAAATCCACATTCAACTTGAATCACATACTACCTATCAATGCCAGTGAAAAATGGAAGGAATATTGATCAGCAGCATTCTTATTTTAAATCCATATCAGGCCACTTACTTGCTGTTAATGGACAAGAGCAAGAGGAATGTAAATCAGTAGTATTCACATTTTAATCCATTGTACCAGACCACTCACAGGCTATCAATGAGGAGTAGGAAGGATGCTCATTAGTAGTAGCATTCTCACTTCTAATTCACATCAAACCACTTACTTCCTATTAATGGGGGAGCAACAAAGATGGATGGTCATGAACAATGTTGAGGTTAGGTTGTATATAATAATTACTGTTTGACTCACTCCCTTTAATTCAAGCAATAAAACATAAACCTATCAGTTATAATCCTACTAAATACTCAAATTATCACTCACCTGTATTAAAGCCCAAGTAACAAAAATTTGTAAGGATGGTATTCATGGGCATCATTGTGTTTGATATACTGCTTACATGCTATTGATTTATGCAGGTGAGTCATAATTATTTCATTGCACAACATATCACATACTTTCTTCACAACAAGAAAATGAGCATCAATCAGTAAGCTCTTTTAATTTTAATGCCATGAAATATACCTGATCAACAATCATTGGTTTCAATGATCTAACAAACACTTATCCAATAAAACTTACCTCCATGTGTGGAAACCAACTTGCCAATGCTCCTGCCAGATTATGATCCTGCTTCTTAGTGATCCTGAAATCAACATAAGGCACCAAAGCACTTTATGACATCAATATACACACATTTCCCCATCCAAAACTTCTCACTTACTATTTGACTGCATACTTCATGCATAGCAAGATATTCTTTTCCTGTGCAGATATCAACAACATCTGCAATGATTGATTATCCAATGCAGCTGCAGTCTGTTCCAGCAATGTGCTACACCCTGCATCAGATGTGTCCATGTCTAACAGCAAAATCAATAAGATAGAAGAGTAATGAGATCATATGTGTATGCAAACCTTCCAGTTGTACAAATGCCTTTGGAGGGAATTTCATTTTGCACATATCTCCCCATAAGTTTCTTTCCTGAAAAAGCCCCATAGCACGTTCCTTCTGTTCCATAACTTGTTTCTCCAGAGGCAGTAGTAGGTCATTAGGATCAAACACCAGTGACATGAGTGCATCACATTGAGTGAATAGCACCATAACTGGCACTACAACCAAAACTGATCAGCTCAGAAAGTATCACAAAGGATAATTTATCACCATTTCTGGTGTCACATTCACCAAAAAACTTTTCTTCTGCAACAGTGATAGCACGATGAAAATGATTCATTGGAATGCAATACCTGCTCATCTTAATGTTGTCAGAATCTAGCATGATATGCCCACCCACCATATGACATGGATCTGCTTTTTCAGGAATGTTGTTTCTGCACGCTCTATGATGAACCTCTTCATCCTCTCAAACTCATCCTCACGACCAGCCTCGAAACCATTTGAGTCATGAAAGATAAATCTTGGGTTACTTTTGAAAACCATCCCAAGGTTGATATCGTGGCTTCCACGCTGCGGAAAGTAAGTGCAAAGGTATTATGACGACAATCATGATCGACATAACACTCACTTCCCTAGTCCCTTCAACCTTAACATCTATCTGATCGCACGTCAGCAACATACTATCCAGTGTATCTGGGTCCAGTGAACTACACCTTTTCCCCCTGATCGTTGTAGATCTCTGGACTCTCAGTCGAGTTGCAGATTCTCTGAAGGATCGTCGTCTTGCCAGCATTCACCCTACCGACGATGAGGATTCTAAATCGCCCGAATTTCTTCATGAGGTCCGGGTCGACGTTGTTCTGCGTAAATTTAGTGGCATCCGAAGATTTCGTCTGCAAGCTGAGTGCGCTCGAGCTGTTGGCGTGTATCCCGAAAGGTTCAGGGTCTTCGACAAACTCTGCGGGGGTGTCTGAATCTACGTTCCGTGGCACGGGAGGAAGAGCATCTGTATCTTCGACTGCAGTCTGTAATGAGGGCGAGGGGCTGGAAATCACACCGGTTTGTGTGCTCTGGTTGGGTACATCGGATCCTTCAGTGGACGCCAGAGAGGAGGAGCCTCTACGACTCGAAGCGATGCGGGATCGGACGTCCCTGATTTGCTTTTTGAAGGACTTCATTGCGGATGTAGTTGAGAAAGCTGAGCGCAGCACGACCGATAGCTTGGAAGATGTTGGATATGAGAGACGATGGGGTCAAAGGAAATGTCCACGTCAGCTGCCGCGTGTGGCTTTCAATTACCTAATTTGGATAGAGACAGCCCCTTTACCTCCGAGGCTCCGAAGCGTCAGCCATGAGCATAAGAGCAGTACTATTTTCTACGAAGAGAGGATTATACTTTTGGAGGATAGTACGTCAAAACGGAGTTGTGCGGTAAGCATGCGTTGGTGTTCGGGGTGCCAGTGAAGGGGCAGGCGGTGATGGTATCATTCGATTTTTTGCTTTGCTCGAGTGTACTACCCCCTACGCTGGCTAATGGACAACATACGGACCTGCTCGATCGAGTTACTTGTGCCCACTTCCAGACAGCGTACTACCACATCACCCCTGCCCCTGCCTTCCACTACACAAACCCAGCTCCCCTCGCACGACAATATGATACTGATGGAGAGAACGAGAGGGGAGCAAAATTGTTGATTGTCCATGCTGCATGAGGTAGTATATCCATAAGGAGTCCGAAGCGTGTACGCAAGTCGCTCAAGAGCACCAAAGCACCGCGGACGACCACACCCGTCATCCCACCGCACTCCTCATTCACCGCACTCGTAGTCGTCGTCGTCACCACAGCCGGAAAGGGTTAGAGAGGTGAGGAGAGGGAGGCGAGCGCAAGTAGTGAATTCGTACAGCTGTCCACTGGTATTGTCGCGGTCGGTAGTCCGTCTGAGCTCGCTTGCGTGAGAACAGGGGATGCGGATGAGGACTTCGAAGGAGTCCTGTATCACGATACGAGTACGGCCATATGAAACAGATACAGCTTGTTGATGAGATTTAGTCGGCCGGCAGGTCCCGCATCGCTTGAGCAATTAAATGATTGCGCCTCGTCGGTGGATATCGTACCCAGGCCCACCGAGGGTGTATGAAAACAAGATCCGGGTCCAGGTCCGACATAAGGTACTGTGCAGCGTCCACGACCTCGGAAAATTCTACTTCCGCTAGACCTGGGTTGATATAAGCCACATCGTGGTCTGCGAGTGTAACGCGAGACACGTTGTCGTCAGTCGCCAACGAACTCGAGGAGCGCGGTCGGGTTGCTAACATAGGGATTGATATACAGCGCCAGTGTATTCACCTTGATACGTGGTATGTCAAGATCAGGGTCACCGCCAACGTCGCTTCCTCCACAAATCGTCAGATTCGGAGGACGTCGTGCGTGAACCAGAGAACGGGCGAACGTATCCCTTTCGCGGCGAAACAGGACCAGTGACCGAGCCACAGATTGAGAAAGAATCGTTCGGAGTGGACATCGCCTTCCTCCGAGGATAACGACAGCGAGCGAACCTCGGTAGAGGTGACCGTCGCGGGTTTCGGAGATACCCGCGAAGCCGTAAGCCTGTGCGCTGGCATTGACGAGACTCAACGGTCCGTACAAGGTGGATGTGCTACCCGACTTGAATCGGGGTCGTGTAGACTGCAAAGCGTCAGAGTCATATCAGACGACACCGGGACAAACCCAGCCTCAGTGAGGTCGGCAGGTGCTCCTGTCCGGCACTGCATCTCGTCCCGCCTTGAGAGGCTTGTTCCATCAACGGGCACGTCATGGGCGCATAATACCCCTCAGATACGACATCGTTCAGACGGATGGTCGCCGTGGCACAAAGCAAAAATGGAAAATGGAAAACGGTACAGGCGCACATGAGATGCACCGGAAGTGGGGAGGAGACGAGAGACGCAACGCACCCTTGCTTTCCTGACTCTACGCTTGTCGTACGCTCGAGCCGTTCGTATGCGGGTATGCTCGAGTGCTCTGCAAAAATGGTCGGACGGGTTCATGTGGAAAACGAAAGGAAAGACGACAGGCGTTGCCAAGATTTTCAAGCGAGCCGAGCAAGACATTGACCCTTTTGGTTTCTGCAAGTTACGCCCAACTCGGAGGCAGCTGGGCTCCGTTCTCGTAGTCTGGTAACCAGCCCGTCTAATGAGGCAAGACGTCTCGAACAGACTTGCGACGCCCACAAGACGACGGTGCCGCAACGCACACCTCATCCGCCTCATTCCCAATCGCACTCCCGTATCAACAGACACCCTTTTCCACGTCTCACCACTTCGAGAGCAATAGTACTTGCTCGCATGTCTCACTCTATTTTCCTGCAGATACCTCGATCGAAGTACCCCTCTCGCTACTATTGTGACATCTGGCAGGACTCAAGCCCGCACAGCTGATAGGGCGATCACATAGGCACCCTGCACAGATCCATGCACGGGGCTCAGGTACCAGGACAAGAGCGTCTACAATGTCATCAAGAATCCAGTATGTCTCTTGATTCTCCTCGACGACGACAATGATCTTATTTCTGCAGGGTCACGGTGTCACATGAGACTATTCCTCATCATATCGTCAGGTAGCAAAGGGCGTCAATACGATCCGACTATTTTATCGTCTGCGCTCATACACCTGGATCTAGGTACCTCAATGTTAAGTCGTGGCACCATACGTATCCTCTTGTCATGAATGATCCGATGCAGTTTTTTGCTGACGTGGCTCAGAAAGGCCAACGTTGGCATTCCTTGATGCTTTAGTGTACTTTTGTAATCCAACCACTTGTCTTCATATTCTTGATATGGCCAGGTACAATTCCATCGCCCCAGCCTGTCACATTACGATGATAGCGATAGCGAGGGTTTGATCTCTGCTAACTTGGTGGGAATCAAAAAGGCACGCGCCAGGGATCATAACCATTTTAGGCAAATTATTATTGAGCGGAGACTTCGATGGTGGGAAAAGATAAGTCATGTCCTTATCTCTGGCTTCCATGAAATACAGGTACAGTTACTTTCGAGCCAGTGAACTACCAAGCATGTCGTACAATTTCACGTCGTATTTCCAGTTCTGTCCCGTTCCAGGGGAGACCGTAATTCTATCAAAGAGAACAGAAGGGAGCATAGAATTCCCGACTTTTGCAAGTGCCCTAAGAGGGTCCTGCCCCACCGTTCCCGCCAGCGGTTTTAGACAGACAAACCAAACGGTGTTGATCCGTTGGTGAAAAGGTTCATGTATTCAAGGATCGCTTCAAATTGGTCTGTGGATGAGCATATGTTCCCGCTTGTCAATAGTTTTCACTGGCAGAGCATGCCACTCTTCGAATGGTCCAGTGAGTTCGTATTTTTCATGTCCGCCGTCGACTCGAATGTTCGCCCTCCTCCCCAGCTCTAGAACGACGCGGAACAGATCACATCTTGCCTCTTATACCCGGCGAGATATACATCTACATATTCGAGTTCATTGCCCCGCGCACTAGGCGTCTAACGCCAGAAGAACTCGGAGCGTTCATCAATCTGTCCCTTGTTTGCAGATACTTTGCCAATTACTGCCTGTCCCGCATCTTCTCGTTCGTAGAATTTTCTGGCGCTACATTCCGCGATGATATGCCCACCGGAGCCCGTAACGATCTCGTCTACAACATGCAGCGCGAGATGACGTTATGCAAACAACTCGCTGCCAAGCAACCTCTCGCGCTCGCGCTCGCCAAGAGCGTGCACGTCTGCCATGTCAAAAAACTTGAATGGCGGCTTGACGACGACACACGCACTTGGGCAGCCCCCCCACTCGCCCACAGATACATCACTGCGATGTCACACATGAAAAACATACGCGAGCTCCACTTTTCGGAAAGTTTCGTGGATGCGGAATACTGGCATGTGATCGCAAGTCTCGAATCGCTCGAGGCACTATTCTTCGATTCGTGTCAGTTTCTGCAGGGCCCTGCGGATGCCGCACTAGAGGAGAGGGTCAAGGTATCTCGCCTTCGAGTGACGGAATGCATCGGGTTTCGCCATCCCATCATGGCCGTCGATCCTCAGCACTTACGCACGCTTGCCATGGATATCAAACTGTTTGGTCAGGTCGATTGGCTCCCCCAGTCTACCCTCACAGAGCTCCGCATCTGCTCCAGGCAATTCCAATACTTGTTCCTAGACTGGCATGCAGCCGCGGTGCATGCCATGCTCATGCGAGCACCCAAGTCTATCGAGACAATATGGCTCTCGGTCGATGTTAGAACCGAGAAACGTAAAGGCATATTCCGGAGCATAGTTGATGATCCAGCGTGGAACGACTTGCCACGTCTCCGCGCGCTTACGCTACGAGCCCATCGCTACTATCCAGAGGCACCTGCCAATGTAAGTTTGATCGTCTTTACAAGCGTATGTTATTAACTTGCCTCCTAGGTGCTTTCCTTTCTCTTGGAGTGCATTGCTCTCCTCGCAAATATACAATCGTTCACTCTGAATGACTGCACGATTGCGCCAGTGATCTCAACCACAGAGGTTCGACGTATGCTTCATGACAAACTCGGCCCTATCACTAGCTTGAGATATGTAGATATCTACGGGAAAGTTTTCCGTTTGGCGGGTGGGAAGTGGTCAGAAGGGTTTTTGTAGTATGGAATAACACGATGCAATCTCAAGATCTCAGATCTCGTCGACGAACTTGGTAATTCACGCGCATTTTTGCCCAATCCTTTCCGACGCCGTTCTTACCGGCAAGAAACGTCGAGAGCTTTCGCAGATTCGAAACCGCCGTTACCATATTTCACCTCGGCCCCTAACGTGATCCCGATCTTCGAAGATGATGTGTTCCAAGTGTACGGGGACTTTGCCGCACCGCCGGAATGCACAGAATTCCCGGTTCCGCAGCGGCACATTTAATCCTACTTTTCGCGCTGTGTCACGCGTCTGTCGAACGGATGAAGTGAACGCCATAGTTTGAGCTTATGGGAAAGCACGGGTACCCGGAGACGCAAAGAGTGTCAGAATACCGTGCCCAAAACATCTGAAAGCGACTTGGCTCGAATACAAGTGATCGGGACTCTACGGTTTGTTCAGATTGACTGAATCAGCTTCATCACGTGGCGACGGTGACGAAGTTTCGGATGGCTCGTGTACGTGGAGTTCACCAAAACTCGGGAACATGTTTCTGTTTTCCCAACTCCCATGTGGTTTTCTCAGCAAGAGACGGCGACTCATGGGAATCAGCACCGGCACTCAAAGCGAGTCGATACATAGTCGCTAGCTAGAGAAGAGGCAAATCAACACGAACGCGCAAGACGAGCTCGGAGGTGCTTCGAACCGCCTAGCAAAGTTTCCAGTGCATGCGGACGACTCGAAGACACGCTCAAAAAGCGACCTCAGGATAAACTCGAATCAGCTGAGCCCAGACCGAGACTTGCACATACGGAGTCTGACAAGAGGGCCTATTTTTTTTATCGGGCAATTTCAATGGAGATAACACTCACGTAATTCGTCGATCTGAACGATTTGGCTGTCAAGCTACGAGTTGACATGCGAGCTGATGTCTCCACGGTGGCACTAGATACCACCAGGTGCCATCGCTGTCTCACATGAGCCCATCAAGGATGAGTAAGGCTCGTGGCTCGAGGCACGACGCCATCATGAAACCATATCTTGTGGCAGCCAGAAGCATGCTACACACCATGTTTGTGCACGGAAATCTTGATAACACCCAAGCCGCAAACCGGTATTCTTTCCTAGCTCAAGCTCCACATGGATCCAAGCGGGCATATGCAAATGCTAGAGCAATATTCCCGAGACAGGTGATCCTCCGAGTACGTCCGCCGGGTCATCTCCTCGTGCTAACTTTATCGCGTGACATGACCATACCTGAATTCCGTGTTTCAAGATGATCAGTCGCGTGTACCGGAGCTATCTTCTTATTAGCGCACCCCGTTGTGATTATCCCTCGGATGCTTTCCAGGAAGCTGTACAAAAACTCGATCTTCAAGGTTTGAATTGCCGTTCCCATCCTTTCTGCCTCTTTCAACCAGGCCGCAGGCCCAGCACTCTTTGCCGCCATCATGGTTACCGGGCCCGATGATAGCCAACTGAGCACGGAAGAGCCTGAGAAGGCAAACTTGGAGGAGGAAGGTGGGTTTTCTGGCAGGTCTTCCAACTCGCAGATTCAGAGGAGCGGCGCTAGTGACCATTGCCGAATTCAACGATCCGAACATCGACAGCGAGAATGCAATCGCAGGAATACTAGGTGAGCATGATCATGAAACTACAAGGTTCGCGAAGGCTTGAATACGTTTGTAGAGGATGACTCGCCATATCCGGAGGTGCGGTCGGCCGTGGCCAATACGGACGATCCAAGCATCCCAGTGTCTAGCATCCGCACTTGGGTGATGGGTACGAGTGTAATTCCGACAGAACATACTCGATACTAACGTCCTTGAACAAGGCCTCATCTGGGCTATCGTACTTGCTGGATTGAACCAGTTCTTTTTCTTTCGATATCCCTCCGTCAGCATATCGGGCTTCGCCGCGGTACTGTTGTCGTTACCGATGGGTCGTGCATGGGCCGCGGTTCGTTACTTCATGGCATCCACCCAAGTTTTCACTGATCCGGCCGCGGCGTGCAAGTAGCTAGTTCCGAAATGGAGCATTTTCGGAGTTCCTCTCAATCCTGGCCCTTTCACAGTCAAGGAGCACGTACTCTTGACGATTATGGCCACCGTAGGTGCAGGCTGTGCGTGTGTCGTGTCACTTCTATATATTGTTTCACTTGGCATATTCTGACCGATTTTATGAACAGCGGCGTATGCAGTATGTTTGGGTCGCCATTCACGATCGCCACGTCCCATTGACGCGTTTTCTTCATTCAGACAGACATCATTGCCGTTCAGCGGGTGTACTATAACCAGACGTATAATTTCAGCTGTAAGTGCCACTTATCCGATCGGCGGTCGTAGTACCGGCGTGATCATGCAGTTTCCATTTATGGCGTCTCATCTCATGTCCATCTTCCCATCACTCTATCGATCCGCAACCACCCTAACGCGCAACTGACTGATATCTAATGCGTCGCAGATCAATGGATGCTGGTGATGTCCACGCAGCTGCTTGGATTTTCTATCGGCGGTATTTTGCGGCGTTTCCTAGTCCAACCCCCCTCGATGAGTACGCATCTTACCTCTTGGGGAGGCAATCCACTCATGAATATCGTCTTTGCAGTCTGGCCAGCCAACCTTGTGTCCTGCGCCCTATTCAATACGCTTCATTCGAAATCCTATGCCGGGATGGGCACTCGAGGAGGAATCTCGCGCGAACGCTTTTTCCTGTATGCTTGGATAATTGGCCTATGCTGGTACATCGTTCCTGGGTATCTCTTCACTGCGCTTTCCTACTTTTCCTGGGTGTGCTGGATTGCGCCAAACAATATCGTCGTGAACCAGTTATTTGGATATGTTAGTGGCTTGGGGATGAGTATGGTCACGTTTGATTGGGCGCAGATCTCGTACATCGGTGAGCGCGTTGTCGTCGAAGGGATATATGTTTACTGACGTCTGTGTTGATTGAATTTAGGTAGTCCACTTGCAACCCCTTGGTGGGCCGAGGCAAACATTGCTGTTGGATTTATTTTCTTCTTCTGTGTGTTTCTGATTATCGTTCCCTCCTGAAGCGGTTTCTCATATGTCCACAGGGATCCTTGCCCCAACAATCTGCTATACAAACACTTGGTACAGCTCGTACTTGCCGTATGTATCAAAACTCTCCTCCTGATTGTGTGGCGCTGATGAGATTTGTCAATAGGATGTCGTCGCGTACATCCTACGATAACACCGGTAGCACCTACAATGTGACACAGATCATCAACAGCGATGCATCGTTCAACCTCGCTGCATATGAGCAATACAGCCCAATTTTCCTTTCGTGTGTTATACACCACTCATCTGTGACGTTAATGCTCATAACAATTTAGGACGACCTTTGCTCTATCTTACGGATTGTCGTTCGCTTCCATTACTGCGACGTTGACGCACGCGTTCCTCTTTTTCCGTAAACAGATCTGGTCCCAGAGCAGGCGTTCGATGCACGAGCAGCCTGACATCCACGCACGCTTGATGTCCCAGTATAAGCAGGTCCCTGAATGGTGGTATGGGATCATCTTTGGTGCGTTCCTAAACTGTAACAGGTCATCGAACACATCCAATTGATGTATTCATCTTCCAGTTGCAATGTTCGTGTTCGGTGTTATTACAATTGAGTTGTGGCATACCCAATTCCCGGTGTGGGCATTCTGCTTAGCATTGACGATCGGTGCGCGTGCTTAAGACTGTTGAAAATTGGGTGTTGATGGTGCTATTCCTATTCCACACAGCGTTCTTTTATGCTATACCTATCGGAATGATTCAGGCTATCACAAACCAACAAGTTGGTCTCAAGTGAGTTTGTTGAAACTTTGCTCTCGACCGTCCTCTGACGACTCGTAGTGTAGTAACAGAATTGATAATTGGATATGCTCTCCCTGGTCGACCGATTGCCATGATGATGTTTAAAACTTGGGGATACATCACAATGGCTCAAGGTTCGTGTTAACGACAAGGTTGCCAGTGCTTTGGTCTGATAGCAACGTAGCACTCTCGTTTGCCGGCGATTTCAAGCTTGGTCACTACATGAAGATCCCTCCTCGTTCGATGTTCTGGGGTTCGTCCCATCGATCTCTTATACTCAGGATTGAATTACTGACGTACGTCAAGGCCAGGTCGTCGCAACCGTAGTCGCCGGAACGGTCCAGCTTGGCGTACAAGCCTGGATGTTCACAAACATTCCCGACATATGCAGCCCGAAACAGAAGGATGGATTCATCTGCCCCAACACAGAAGTCTTTGGTACCGCGAGCATTATCTGGGGTGTTATCAGCCCTAAAAGAGTGTTCTCGTCTGGCCAGATCTACGGCGGTGTGTTGTTTGTTTGTTATCCAGCCGGGGACAGTGGGTAGGCTGACATGGACGGCGACAGCGCTCACATACTTCTTCCTGATCGGAATGCTTTGCCCTTTGACTGCATATTTGATCCAGCTCAGGTGGCCTAAGAGCTTTGTTCGCTACGTCAAGTACGTCTCTCCATTGTCCTGATCGACTTGCGCTGGCACTGATCCTCGAGATGTGATAGCTTCCCTATCATTTTCAGTGGTACCGGGGCCATCCCCCCTGCGAGTGCGGTGAACTACGTCCCGTGGGCGATCGTCGGTTTCATCTTCCAGTACCACGTTCGGAGAAGATACTTTTCATGGTGGACCAAATACAACTGTACGTGTTCGCTCGCCAGACGTGGACCGATTTCCGGTGATGCTGACTTCGCCGTTGTCGCGTTCAGACGTTTTGTCAGCTGCGCTGGACTCTGGGGTAGCCATCGCGATCATTCTCATCTTTTTCATCCTCCAGTACCCTCAGAATGGGACGATCGGGTTGAACACTGTGCAAAAGTGGTGGGGTAATGCTGTATATTCACAAACGGCGGACGGAAAGGCGTTGCCTTACAAGCCTTTACCTGACAGCGGCACGTTTGGGTAAGTTTTGTTGTACGGTTCGTGTCGTGTCTGAGCTGACATATTTGCTTGTAGCCCGACGACGTGGTAAACTCGTTCAAGCTATCATGATTGTCGATATTTCTGGAGCCACTTGAAATATGTTTGTATCCTTCATGGCATCCAACCTGTAGCCCGAGGTATGTTAACATTTGCGACAAAGTTTTTCCGTTTAGTTGGGTATGGTCGGGAGTTTCCTGTAGTACGGTATGATACAGTGCAATCTCATCGCTAAGCTTGTGTGTTCTCAAGGGCCACTTCAAGGTATTCCCGAGCGTTCAGGACACCCACACCAGGGGGTCGCCTGATTGCACGCTTGCACCTTCCCGAATCCCCTTGCCCAATCCTTTGACTGCCTTTCCGATGTTCTCTTCCCCTGCAGGAACATTGATTTCCGTTTTCATAGCCTCAAGAACGATCATCACTTGATCTGCCGCTTCAATCGTTTGTCCGACCTGGCATTTGATCTTCCATACAGAGGCAGACATGGATGAAGCGATGCATGTACAGTCTGAGGTTTCGCCCGACTCTAAATCATCCGATCAATAACGATGTCTCAGCACAGCTTCGAAACGACTCGCCCGCATTACCGCCAGATGCCGATGTTTCGATTTCGAGTTCCTTCTGGGCCAACCATTCTCCAAGGAGCACGTCTTCCCTGCGTAGAGTGAGATGAGTGCGTGTGTGATGTGCCAGCTCGTCGAGCTACGGTGTCGGCCTACCTTGCTCCCTCGCGAGCAACGGCCCGTGCTTGTTTTCCCACGAAGTCGTTCACTTCCTTGGCGATGGCCTTGAAGAAACCGGTATAGGTCGCCATCGAGAACACCGTCGGTTCAATCTGGTGGTCCGTGGTCCGTCAGATCAGCAAGTCCGCGTCTCAGCGTCAAGTGATTGGTACCTCGAACTTGTATTGTCCAGCGTTGAACGCTTGCTCGATCTGGAGTGAATTCAGTGGTTCGTCAACGAGAATCCTCGAGTAGGCACCGATTGCGAATCTGACCTCCAAATAACGGTCCTCGCTAACGGGCATAAAGGAAACCTGGTTGTCGACGTGGGGTCAGATTTGTTGAAGGTGGTTTAGCCGACCATCGTCGAACGGAGACGTACCTGGTCGAAAGGGCTAAGTAGCCACGGACGCTCCAGACTGAAGTCGGAGCCCTTGCCCCACGTTTGCCAGGCTGGCAGCGTCCGGCCGAAGAGTTGGTAACCCCCTGGTGAGACGACGGGATATATTGCTGCGACTGGCCCTGCAATTCCGACTGCTCCCTGTTCCCCCCAAAAAAAAATTTCTTAGCCCGAACGACACGTTACTGGATCGCTTACGCTGGGTGTATGTGTTCGCGATGGATTCATCTTTTGCCCGACAAGACGACACCTGGGATCGATCTAGAAAAAGCCTTGTTTCAGCCTTACCACGTCGTCAAGAACACCAAGGCGTTTCGACTGACCGGTACCAGGAAAGGGCAAGCCAAGTAGAATCCGACCCCAAACACGAGCTACGAGGGCGGAGTCGACTGGTCAGCGGGGAACAGGCGGGAATGAACAGGCCAAACACTACGATTTACTCACCCAGCTGGACCCCATCAATTTTTCCAGTGCCTCCGTGGCGCCGCCTTGGAGGCCGTTGTTCTTTGCGAGGTAGTCGACGTTGCTCGGCAGGTACACGGCCCTGCTTCGAACAGTGCTCATGTACCTTTCCAGAGCCTCACGGTTCCATCGATCGTCGAGGACGATGGGAAAGACGATCTTCCTCCCAGGGAATTCGATATCGGTCATCGTATCCGGGAGTGAATTCTCTGCCTCTACCAACGAGTTGAGGACATCGTTTTGGGAGACGATCGCAGGGTCGAAGTGGCACTATAAGGAGACGGGTTCTAAATCGTATGCTGCTACGCGAACGAGGGGGTGGAGGTCATGGAAAGATCCTTACCATGGTTGATCTGATACACGGTGCAAAGTACCATATCCCATCCATCTTGCGCGCTTGTGCTTCTGTCTCGAGTGCATGGACCCGCGCTCGCAGGTGGAAATCAAGCTTCATCGGACCATATTCGACGAGAATGGCGGAATCGCCTGCCTTGGAGAAAGGTATCTGCGTCAAGGCGTTTCTCACAACGAACACGAAAACGGAGACTTACTTGACGAAAAGTCACCGTGGGCCTCGAACTCCCGACTGGAGGCACGATTCTTTGAAGGACGGGGTTAAAGTAACGCGTCTCACTCCCAAAGCTGGGTGCGGCACGCGTTGGGATAGCACGACCCGAAACGGCAGATTGAACATCCTCAATCCATAGCTTCGCAGCTTGTGCGCTTATCTGGGCCTCCGCCCAGGAGATACGCTCGAATGTCACTGTACTCCCAGGGCTCAATTGACCCAACTTCCACCTACGTTCCTGGATCAGCTGAGTTAAAACCAAGGGGTATAGACACTCACAAGTCGCCAGATGTGACAGTACAGGCACAGACGTACCCTCCCATATCAGGTCCTTCTTGGGTGAGAATTACCGGCGTATCTCCATTTAGATTGACAGTTCCCAACGCATATCCGTTATCAAGGATATTGCTCGGGTGTGACCCGCCTTCGCCGCCGTCGGCCCTAGCCCACTGTATCCTGTTATTGCTTTGCAGGCGGATTCCCATGCGGTTGCTGGATGAACTGATAGTCCATCGTGTCGAATAGATAGCAGCGTTTCCACCTGGTGTCAGAAATTCCTCGTCGTCGTGCGGACCGGCGAGGACGTTTACCACCCATTCTTTGGGATATACCGGAATGAGGGCTGTCGGCAGCTCAAACGAAACAACGCTCCGCGTTTCGTAAGTATTTGGTGAACATTCCCCGAGCGCGATCTGATCCCCAGGTTTCAGCGCCCTTCCCTATGGTCAATGAGTGCCAAGTTTAGGATGAGAGTGGATGAAACACGAGACTTGCCTGATATCCACCTAAGCCCATCGAAGTGGACTTGGACCCGAGGTACCGAGGGACTTCTGGGAACGCACCTCGAACAGCGAGATACACTCTAAAACCGTGGCCGGGTTCCCCTCCGATCTCTAACGTTCCCTTGGCGGGGATGACGAGACGAGCCCACATCGGCACTCGTTCTCGGTTGACCTTGACGGTAACTTTCTTTCCAGTCACGGCCACCACACACGGAACATGGAACGTAAACTTGCACCCCACTCCAGGGAGCGTGACGATTTCAAGGCCCTCGGTTTCTGGGTGGTTCCCGGTGAGGATGTTGGCGGCCTTGAACGCTTGGACATCCATAGGCCCACTTTGGGGCATGCCGAGTCCGATGCGTCGTCCGGGAAGATCCTGGACTGTAGCCTCTACGCCACCGGAGACAACAGTCAAAGCGCTAATCTATCGTGTCAGGAACGGGGCCCACGCAAACGATAGCCGATGCAAACCTGGACGTATAATCAAACGTATCAAGAAAGACCGTCGTTGCTCCCCCGTTCTTGAACGTTCTGTCCTCGCAAATTGCCCTCAAATATGGTATATTGTTGGGAGGCCCGTGTATCTTGCATGTCGACAGAATTTGTTGAAGACGCCTCACAGCTTCTTCTCTGCTGTCGCCTTTCACAACAAGTTTGCATAGAAGTGGGTCAAAAAAGGTCGTAACGTTAGTTCCAGCTGAAATCTTAAGAGGACATGAGAAACCAACGAAATGACACAGCGATTAAGAAAGTCGAACCCAGTGATCAACTCGCAGCCAGTCTTGCTCGGGAAAGTCGACTTGTTGAAGCACGCCGGAACACGGCCTAAATCCGTCAGCGGGATTCTCGCTGTAAATACGAACTTCGATGGCATGCGTGGCACCTTTGTCCAAGTTTGCATCGAATAGATTTTGAGAAAGCGTGGGACTGTTCAGGTCGAGGCCACGAATCGCTGTGCGCTCCGCCACTCCTTGTGCGATCATCAGTTCTACAAGGTCGAGACCGGGATGGATCGCCTCCGTTATCGGATGTTCGACCTGGGGTGGCGGCGTGAATCACAACTATTTCCAAGGACCATCTTCGAACTTACTTGAATTCGAGTATTCATTTCCAGGAAGAAGAAATCGCTAGTTTCATCATCCACAAGGAATTCGACGGTACCTGTAAGTTAAAGCTTTGGCGTTTACGCAGCCCCGGAAAACGGACAGCTTCACAATTACCTGCAGACGAATAGTTGATTGAACGACACAGGCGGACGGCAGCTTCGCACATCGCTTTGCGAAGCTTTGGATGGCGGGAGATAAACGGGCTTGGTGTCTCCTCGATCACTTTCTGATGTCTGCGTTGAACACTACACTCTCGTTCGCCCATGTGAACCACATCGCCAATTCCATTTCCAAAGACCTTGCAAGAGTATTAGTGATGCGACACGTTTTCAGAACTCGTAGGTTGTACCTGGACTTCGATGTGTCGCGCAGACGCATAATATCGTTCGACAAAAACCCCTTTGTGGCGAAACAAAGTCTTGAATAACTTAGACAACTGTACATAGGCGAAGGAACATCGGACGACCAACCTCGGCACGTTCTCTTGTATCCTGGAACCGAACTGAGAGCTCTTTGTCGTCCTTGCAGATGACGAGGCCCATTCCACCGCCACCTGCAGTAGCCTTGAGCATGATCGGATAACCGATCTCCTTGGCGATTCTCAGGGCCTCCTCGGGTGTACTAACAAGTCCCTGCGAACCGAGGACCAGAGGCAACCCATTTTTCGCAGCTAAATCTCTCGCTTCGTGCTTTAGACCCATGGCGCGAATGACGTCGGGTTGAGGCCCCAGCCAGATCATTCTGGCATCCATAACTGCCCGAGAAAAATCTGCATTCTCGGACAAGAAGCCGTATCCGGGGTGGACCATTGTCACGCGCCTGTCCTTGCACACGGCGAGGATGGCGGAGGGCGACAAGTATAACTTGGACTCTGGTTGTGGCTCGTCGGAGACTCGGGATTGGGGGGTATCCTTTAAGAGAACGGCTTCGTCGGCCAGTGATACGTGCGGCGACAGAGCATCGGAAGCGCTGTAGACAGCGACGGTGGGTATACCGAGATGCCTTGCCGTGCGTATGATCCGTACTGCTATCTCGCCACGATTGGCTACCAACAACTTGTGTCCGCCGTAGTATCCGCGACACTCCATTTCTGATCGTAGTATACTTGCAGTTCTGGTGCCGATATGGGGAAAAGTCGCAGTCTCGTCCAACTCTGCGGGGGTATATGCACCCGCTTGCCGGTCATGTGCCCCATCATGAACTTTGGTTCCAAAAATATGAGAAGAGTGCGGAAAAAAAGCGAGTGTGCGGAGTCCCTGTCTCATGGTCAGGGTGGGATTTCAACACGGTGGAGCTCTATCGGCCCGATCCACTGGCTTGCCTACTCCAAGTTGATCGCAGAGTCGTCGTTGAAATTTCCCCGTCTGGTCCGAGTCACCGCAGATTGCACAAAGTATGCGCATTGCAGCTATGCATGTATATCAGTCGGAATCATCCGATGTGAAGACGAGGTATACTCTTGGGTCATTAATGTCTAGGTGGTCGCGCAACTCTTCTAGCAGATTCATCAGCCAGTGCCCGACGTAGTCGTCCGTCTCTCGTCCTGCCATGCGAAATCACGACGACCGATGATTGGGATCAGCTCAAGTAGAGTACTGTAGTA
>JBBPLY010000198.1:0-20940 GCA_038090035.1 Xerocomus nothofagi | reverse complement strand
TGTTCATACTCAACCTTTACAGCGACAAAGTTCATCGTCATTCCGCGAGCATGTACAGCCCCCGAAATAGCAACGCCCGTGACCTCTTCGACGCTGAGCTCCAACGTGCGATCCAACTCTCCCTTCAGGAAGTCGGCGCATCTTCTGCGTCCACCAAACGTCTTGGGTATGTCCCTTACGAACCCCAGCCATATTCCCAGCCCTCGGAGCCACCCGTCATCGATCGAACGACCTACCCGGACAGAGACAGACGAAGGTCGGCACCGCCCGCAGCCGCAATCGCTGATGACGAGGACGATCCAGATTTGAGAGCCGCAATCGAGGCGAGTTTGAGGGAGACAAACATGCCGAAGCCAAGTGTGCCGATAGAAGTTCCATCCGCTGAGGACGTGGGCTACCCTTCTTCTTATCCACCAACCGTTACTCCTACTCCATCCGCACCCAAGGTCCCGAACTATGATCTCGAGCCTCTTGAATCAGATGTCATCCTCACGTTCGGCCAGACCATCGAACAGGTACAATCTCAGGGTGGAAGAGACATGTCGCGATATCCAGCCGTTAGCGAACTGTTCGACAAGGCGAACGGGCTGAGACCCAAGCTCGCGATGAGTTTGGACGATGCAGGGAGAAAAGAACGTAAGTATTCCTTCCATTCCATGTTTAATTCTCCCCTACTTACCTTCATGGGTTTCCAACTATAGAGCTGTTGTCCGAGATGCACGCAAAACTGTCGCAGGCGGTCAAACTCTACGATAAATTACTCACAGATCAGCTATCCCACTCGACTCGGCGCGGTGCTTCTCCAGAACAGGCTCGCACATCAACCCTTCCTACAGGACCGGCGTATGCCCCGAATGGGTATGCCCAGTCCCAAGGACCGGATGGATACAACCAATGGGCCCCTTCGACCACTGTGTATGCCCCACCCCGAGGAGATACCACTTCGTCTCAAGTCCCGCAATCTCCCATTGTGCAGGCATCTTTCCAACCATCGTATGCCCCGCCTCCGCCTCCGCTGTCGACCAAGTCGGGACCCTCGTACTCCCAGCCTTTGTATGCGTACGACACTTCTGCATCTGAGCAAGAGCTACAACACCCGATGACCTCACCCCCTGTACTCCCTGTCTCTTCGCCACCACTGCAGGCCGTCCTCTCCAGTGTGCAGGCAACGCAGAACTATCAGCCCATGACCACACTACAGGCGATACCTCCAAATCCTCTTGCCGACAATCTGGGTGGAGTACCTGGACTCGGACAGAGGAGTACGGTACCTCTTATGCCCGGTCACTCGCAGCCTGTCACACAACCCGCATTGACTGCGTCAATACCTGCTCTCTCTTCCCCGGTTCTTTCCGTCAATCCTTCTCTTGGCAGAAGCACGATTGCGCGCGCTCACACGGTCTCGTCTCGTCCATCCATCACTTCCCCGCCTCCGCCTACACAGCCACATTCGTCGCTGGCGCGGTCGTCCACGGTTTCGTATGTTCCACCCACACACGCTCGCACACAGCCCCATTTACGTGTGCAGCCCGTGCACCCCCCGCATCCTACGCCTCCTCAGCCTCAGCCTAATCTGTCGCTTCCCACCTTCCCTACCGTTCCGACGAGTACGCCGCAAGCGTTCAACCTGTACGCACCGTCCGTGCCATCTGCACCACCACAGGAGCGGAGGGAGGAGATGTTGATCGAGCTCTAGCCTCCTACCTCTCTTCTTAGATGGCACCGTTTGAATTTGTGTCTATTTGCTACATTCTGAACTAATCCATACAATGGTCGTGAAACACTTTCTGCCGACTATATTGTTGCAGGGGCCCATGTCACCCATCGTTCGACTCGCTTGGCGATCAAACCAGAGTTCTTTAGGAACATCCTGCCTCGCTGAACGCGGTTAGAAAGTGGGATCAAATGATTCGATAGGAAAGGTGTTCGTTTTGGATCTACTACGCACAAGCACTTCAGCTGGAAGGATCCAGTTGTGCAGTCGGAAATGAAACATGTCAAGGCCTGAGACTCTAAGGTGAGCGGTCCGGGAATACTTCCACGGGACCTTCACGGTCCAGCCTGAGGGCCAGCAAGGTGGGCTCGATAGCGGGTGGAGTGGGCGCAAGCGATGGATTAGCTGCGAGATCGACGACGTATATATCAGCAGATAAATTAGAAAAATGAAAACGTACGCGCGTGCGGCGTGTCTGGCTTTTCGATGGAGTCGCTAGGCAGGAGACGAGGGGAGCCACGGGGCGTGCGAGGTCCATATATTGCACGATCAGCCACTTCATCATCCGGCAACAAGGACCGCTCGATGGCTGGTGGGGTCAATGCAGGGCCACGAAGGGTGCTTGATGGACGTACGCTTCGCAGGGGTCCACGAAGGCCGGACTCTAGGCGAAACTCGTTGGGTGGTCATGGCGGCGATAACGACACGAGCACCGCCGCCATCGTCCTAGTCTGTTGGCATGGCCGGCGCTAGTTGATACCGCATGTCCGATCCTCCGCCTCACTTGTATGCGAAACACTTGCTACCCTTTGGTTACGGATATCCTCTATGGACGCCAGAACCCTCCCATGAACTTTTACTCCGCCGTCAAGACGGACTCCGGATTGGCGACGTTGGCGTCATCGACCTAGAAAACGGCAGCTTTGACGTCTTCTTCAACATCTGTCTCCCCCGCGAACATCCTTTGCACCGAGTCACCGGCGTACCCGACAATTTCGTGCCTATCCAACTTGACGAATGGGACATTGCTTCCTTTCCTCATGCCGAGTACCCTGGGCGTGTTATTTCGACCTCTTCAGTGACTGCCAGGTCCATCGAACCGTCTGGCGAAACCTCGTCTCGGTGAGCCTCGTTTTCTTGCCAGATCAACCGGCGTTCGGACCGATCAGACTGATTGGTGATCAGCCCCTTTACCTACGACTTTAGTCTCTCTTCCAGCGAAGGCGCGCTCCTCATTCTTCCCAAAGGTGCAGAAAGCTACAAGCTTCGCAAGAGACAGACATTCAGAGATGTAGCAATGCGACACGCCACCAACTGGTACAATTTCGCCGAACACCATCTCGGTCGCATCATCACCCACGACTCTCTCTATCTGATCACTGGCTTTTACAAAACGAGCTCTTGGTCAGTCGCGGCATTTCATCAAGCTACCGGTGTAGCGGACTCGTCTGCGCAATTCAAGGCATCACAAATCGGAGAGAGTAACAAGATATCTTACGCTTGGGAGACCATGCGTGCCCTGGATTGGCGTGTAGGACCACAGATCGAGGTCGGAATCGCAAATCAAACCGTATTCATCAGTGGGTTCAAAATTGCGATCAAAGAAGGCATACTGGGAAAGAAACGGGTCGAAGTCGAGGTAGACACCCCGTCTGCTCAGTCGCGGTCAGTCAAGTTCTCCAACGGAACCAACCGTCCGAGTTCCTCTCGATCCGGGAATCTCTGGAGAAGACTCGTATCCAAGGGCGGTAGCAGAGGCGAGAAATCGGTCGATGAAACTTTGCCAGCGACTCGCTCGATCAAGCACTCATCTTTATCGTCTGCCGTGCAGGAGTCTGATGATGCAGGTCCCACCGGACACGTTACAGTCGATCATGTACCACATACCCTACAGGTCGGCGGACGATATCCCTATAAGCATTCAGGAATACTGATAGTAGCACTCAGAGCCTTCACCCATCCGACGCTCTCAACCGATATTTGCTAAGCAGGGTCTGTATTGTAGGTTTCTTACGGGTCAACAAAGTCTGACGGCGGCATCAATCGTTTAGGAACCCTCGGCGAATGTTGCCATCACTCATGATAGCCAATGGAGTATCCTCTTCGAAAAGGCTCGTTATTAAGCTTGATGGATTGATATACGTTCTCAATCTTTCGAATACACCAGGGACTATTGAGACCGGAGGACCTTGACCACGACGGCCAACTAGAAAGGGTCGTTTCCGAGAATTACCGTCTAATTACGCAAGAAGGTAGGCATTCTATTGCCGAGTTTCCGCACTTGACCCACTGGTTCAAGGTGCTGTGTGCTTGCAAACCGTCTGGCAAGTTGTTCTTTCTTCACTGCTCTCGTAGGGTCATGCTGATCATACGGTCTACCGTGGCCAGCGACTCATCCATACGACTGACGGATATCGACGATGCTGCTCGTGAAGCGTGGAAGGAAGATAGACTAGATGACGCTGAAGAAATGCTGTCAAGGCAACTCATCCGTCGCACGGGCTCTGATCACTCTGCGTTTGCCAATCGAGCCCTTATCCGAGCGCGTTTGCATAGTTGGGATGCGGCGCTGAGGGACGCTGAAACGGTCAGTCTTGTACTCTCTCTTCACGGTGCTCACAGGTAACCCTCTCGTAAATACAGTCGATTGACATAGAGCCGTCAGTGGTCGCTCACGTTGCAAAGGGATTTGCACTTTCTGGGCAGGAAAAGTATGGATTTGCAGTCGAGGCTTTCAATGCTGCTCTTTTGCAGTGCGACGTCCATGATAGAGATGTCGTGCTGCTAATCAAGGTGAGTTACCCATCCATGTACGCTAGCATGCTCATATCCACTTTGTTATCAGTATATTGTGTTATTTGAGGTCGGGTATCATGCTGAAAGCATGGCCGGTATCGCCGATCTCATCGAGCGTTGTCCGGTCGAGGTCAAGTCTGCATGTTCCTCTGTTCAGGTAAGGTTTTATAACGAGCAACTGTCAAATGCTCATGGACGGTGTTTGTAGGCAGAAATGTATGTTCGACTCGCGACGTTGGCAAGCAAGAATGAGGCCTGCGATAGAGCGCTGCAGCTCTTGTCGCGGGCGCACTCACTTGGGCCATTTCGCGCGGTTCCAGACCTAAGGATTATCTCTTTGGTAAGTAGAAGTTCGTTCCGTTACAGCGTATGTTGATAATTTTAGATATGCGGATGGAGTTTCGGTAATCTGCAGTTTTCCATTTATCGGCGAAACTGTGAAGTTTTACATACCGCTGGGCGCACACACGAGGCGTTGGAGTCGCTCCAGGCAATGACGCGCGACCTTGGAGAGGATGTACGAACGAGAAAGGTCAACGCCGAGTGGATCACTAGTGAGCAATTCCATCCGCGTTGGCATGATCCGATATAATAACCCTACCTTAGCTTTTACCCAACAGTGCCTGATGTCGTTAGAAAGTCTCGGTGACAGCGCAGTGACGTCTCGGAACTACATCGAGGCCATCGCGCGTTATTCGACGGCTTTGAGCATGGGTCCGGTCACACGGGAAGGCATCCTGATCAAGCGGAGCAAGGCATATGCAGCAGGGAATGTATGGGATGGTGCTCTGAGGGATGCAGACGAGGTATGCTTGCAGCTGTCCCCATTGCATCAGCGTGTGCTCATCGATGCTATCCGTCGAGGCAATCAACTTGAACCCCCGTTCCCCATTGGGTTATGAAAGAAAGCACGAGGCACTGCAGGGCATGGGTCGACACGACGAGGCCGCCCGGACTCTTAATGACATGCTTTTGGTTCTCGAACGTTCTGCTGATCCCCAGATACAGTGTGAGTTCGTGCTTTCTATTTGATAAGGACATGTTAAGACTAATATCCTCGACAGATCTTCGTTCACGATATAGCAATCCTTTACGGTCGACGACAGCCATCCAAACCTTGAACCCTCGTACGTTATCCCCTCTCACTCGTCCGCCCCGCCACAGTCCCATTCCTACTATTTCGGTCATCGAGCCGACCGTTGCGGCTCCGCAACCTCCCAGCCAACATACTCTTGGTATGACAGATACAGTTCGATCAGAAAGAGAAGATATAGTTCGAGCTCAGAACGTCACTGCACGACCTCTTGAGCAGCGGAACAGCATTCAGCTTGGAGAACTCATTGCTCAGATTGCTGGCTTTCGAGATGAGCTGGGTTTGGATGTGACCACTGCAGAACGCGATCGAGTGTTGCGCAGTCAATTGACAGATGTCCTGAACACGATATCTCGGTTCTCGCGTGAACAAAGACTAGGGACGTCGCGAGAAAACGATGGGATCCAAGCCCCGGGAAGTGTGCCTAGTAAGTGGACGGTCCGATTCTGAGGGCCAAGGTGGTGCTGAACTTGTGACAGGACCACTATACGCACGTGAGCAAGCTCCGAGCGTGGTCATCGAAAACGTCCAAGAGCCCATCCCTCACCAGGAGCCTTCAAGAACTCTGACGACTCCCTCGGAGCACGTGCGCGATACCCATGTTCAGAGATTTCCTCCCATACACACCTTCCCGGGGACCCTCCGTCCTGTCCCTTTGCCTGCTACTGTGGAAGCGCCCAGTGGCGACGCGCGCCGTTCACGCACTCCGGAAGGTTCTAGTCGCCAGCGCTACCGTGAAGACTCGATGACTCATCGCATGGATAGTTTGCCCCAAGACAGGGACGGCCAAGCACCCAGACCAGAGCGCCTCGATGACGACTCACGTCCTCAGTCTTCCTCTCGTGGAGAAAGACACGCACGGGAGCGTTATGCTACGGGGCGCGATGACTCCCTAAATCGTGAACAGAGCCATCAGCTCCCTCGAGCTCATGGAAGGGATCACGGGCCCAGGGACTTCCATTCACCAGAACACAATCGGCGACTCAGAGACCGTGATGACCATATAGATCACTCAGGACACGGGCCGCGTCATGATCATAGCCGCAATCGCTCCCCTGAGATTCGTGAGCGTGAGCGTGGAGAACAACCAAGTAACTCCAACAGCGGTGACGAATCCAGCGGTTCAACTGACATCCCACAAGGACGCTCCACGAGAACTGTTTCCCCTCCCGTGCCGATACCCTCGACCGTTATTACCAGGCCCGGGAGTGGTTCCAGTGCGGGATCATCGTATTTCCTATCTGATACAGAAAGTCTCGCTTCACGCCGGGAACAGGAACCGACACAGGGTATTTTTATGCCAGTTCCTCAGGTTCCCTTGGGCCCAGTGCTAGTGCCTGCGGACGTGCCGCTCAGGCAACGAACGCAGTCCTCAAGGTCCCGCCCTTCAAGGCGTTCCGCCAGAGAATCAGAAATCCCTAGAAGCCTCGGTGAAGCTCCTAGTCGGCACCAGGCTCCCAACGAAGTAGAAGTGCTTTCCATCCGCAGGAATGAACGAGCACTGATTTATCCCACAGACGGTCGTCCTACCACCTCCTGCAATGAACGTCCTTACTCAGCAACCAGGTGCTTTGGCTCAACCACAGATTTACACCGTGATGCCACCTGGTCCGGTGGGCAGCTCGATATCCGTTTATCCCTGTTCAACACCTAATTAATCAGTTCTCACAGATTCTTGCCCAACCTCAGGCTCCTCTGCATGATATGCTGCTCGAAATCCTAAGGGTCAGTAAGCCGTCAAAATACTTCACTCGCATCAGCAGTCATAAACGTGTGGACTTGGATACTATCAGGAACAACGGCTCGAGCATCGTGCGAGCATCGATCAACAGCACGAACTGACGAGACAGATGCGGAGTCTGAGCGAATGGCTGATGAGAGAGCTACAGGACCGACTGACTGAATTGCGGGGTACGACTACGAGAACGCATTCCTATCCGCCATGGCCTGGTGGCCCGAGTCATCCTCAAATCCAGCCTTATCACGGCATCGGTAGTACGCCAATGGGTCCAGGTGTGTGTTGAGATTCCGTACCAATTCCGACGAGACCGGCGCGATGTTCCTGCGCATGTACTGATCTGGGACTTTTCAGTCGGACCTGTTCCTGGGCCGGTCTGGCAAACTCCATGGCCGCCACCTCCGTCTTTCAACGCGTTCAACCCGACGCCGTATAACGTCAGCCCGTTCGGCGGAATGTTTTTCAATGCCACGCCCACCATGACGCCCTTCATTCCTCCCTTGCCATCTCCTGAGCGGCAACCGGCCTATATCCAACCAGAGCCCATCGTTCGTAAATTCGGGGGACCCAGCATCCTAAAACGATCTGGCACATCGCAAGGGTACGACGGTTATCCTCCCGGGACGCCCTCACCGACGACAAAGTCACCACCGCCGGCGCCAAAGTCGGACTCGAATCCCGAACCAGCTTCGTCGTCACAGGTTCAGGTCACGTCGAACGGTGCGTCGACTCGTAGTTTGTTCCGCGTTACCCCGATTTCATCTAGGCGTTCCTAACTTCTTGTGGTCGCCACCGTGCCTTTTTTTTTGGTTTTGATTTAAGTAGTATCAGCATCGACGTCGCTCTTGTTAGGTCCCGAACGCGGAAGTCCCATCTCGGACGTAACGCTCGTGCAGAGGCCACGTACGCGTACGCCTGCCCCCGTATGTTTCCTTTATGGTAGCCACTCACACGTTCACCTCAGCGACCATGGTCCCAGCTTCTTCCCGGTTAGGTGTCCCGGACCGCAACAGCCCTGAAAAGCAAAAGTCGACATTGGGTGTTGTGGATGAGGGAGTCGACGCCAAGTCGGGGGAGAAGCGACGGCCGGGGACGGTCACCTTTGGCGAGGTCACTTATATCTGATTTATGTGATTTCCATCCCATTTCTTTTGTCGACATGTCCACGATCATGCCAACACCGTCATGCTACTTCACAATGTGTGCTCCGTCGAGAGAATGCCGCCCTAGATGAATCATTCGTGCGATATTTGGAAATACCAAGCATGGAAAGCGACAAGGAGGGAGACCGGCTGCCGGTGGCTACTCGCCTCGTCCATCACCCCTCTGTAATCCTGATCTTGCGACGCTTTGACTTCCGTTCTGCCAGCTCCTCAGCCTCAACCTCCACATCCCCATCCTCTTGCCCTTCATCTACACCCTCAACGACACCCGCACCTGTATTCTCATCGCCTTCAACGTCTCCACCTGGATCCTTATCCTTGTCCCTCCGACTCGTCTCTCCCGCTCCAACATAGCATCCCAATGCACTACACCACACATAGCCCCTCTCCAACACCCTCGTCAACACGTCATATGCAGACACGTTGGCAAACGGGACGTTGGTCCTCGGGTCGCGGTATTTGGCGGGATGGCCCGTGATGAGACAAGTACGGACAGGCCGGGCTAACGACAGACGACCAGGGAAGAACGGACCCGTTAGTTTAGTACCAGCACAGACATGCACCAACAAGGAATAGATAATGAAAACGAAATCCGAAATTACCAAAACAAAAAAAAAACGGACAAAAAACTCACCCAACGGTCGCCCCTTGCTCGTAAACACTCTCATTTCATCCCATCGAACGTGATCCCCAAACATGGCTGACATGGTGTCTTTCCATGTGGGGTTGGAGGGGAGGGATTGGGACAGTTCATGGATAACGTAGTTCTTGCAGACCTCTTCGGTGCGGTGGGTGATGAGGGGTGCAGGGGGGACGGATGGGTAGGAGAAATGGGGTTGTATGAAGTATTGTGTTTGCGCCGGGAATTGCGCTTGTGTTTGCGGCTGCAATGATGGGGCTGGCGGTACGGAGGAGGCGGGTACGGCGGGATTCTGGACATTCGAGGAAGAGGTGGATGACGGTGTTGGTACAGACTGTGATATAGGCGATGTCGTCGCAGTCAATGTGTTTGCGGAGGACGGCCCTGGATTTTCACTCGAATGTGACGATGATGCCATCGTTGGTACGGACGTGGACGCCTCTTGCGTTTTCAACGACGTGCTCTGAGCTATAAGTGGTGTGTACGCATAAAATGGCATACTATACGCCTGACTTCCTACCGTGCCCATCCCTGCGCCAGATTTGTACACAAAGTTGTACTTGGTTGTATTGGCGCCCATCCCTGTCGTCATTGTGGGAGGAGGTTGAACTTCCACCTGGATCGTTTCTTTCTTACTGATCCATCGCAGAACGGGGCCTTCGATGGCTTGCTTCACCACGCGCGCCTTGGCGCGTTTCTCTTCTTCGACGCGGAGGTAATCTCTGTGTTCTATAATGTTTCCCTCTTCGGTGTCGAGCGCCCGTGCAATGAGTTCGTCTTGAGTTGGTAATCGGGTGACCATCTTTGTCTTCTTTGGAATCGCGGCCTATGTGCGACGTCCCATGAGCGAGGGGTAAACGCAAACCTACAATAAACTATTACGTACCCGTTTCACTTCGGCATCCTTGATACGATTCACAGTCGCCGAGGTATTCATGACTGTATGTCGCCTCTGACTGTGCCGCTTGACACCCATCGTCCCCACACTACCTTCGATTATTTCTCCTGTTTCGGCATTCACGACGACACCGAGGGAGACGCGGCGTTTGGGTTTTTGGGCGGGCTTTGATTTTGGTTGTGAGGATGTCGCTTCGGGGTTGAACGTCACTCGCTGGCGTGCATGCGCTGCAGCGGTGGCTTTTTCAACGCGAGCACGAGCAGTCTAAGCAGAAAGAGTGAGCGAACGAGAGGGGTGGATCTGAATCACGCATTGTTCTCGAAGCAACGAAGAATGGAAAGGGGAGATGCACCTTACGTTCCCTCCGCTCCTCCTCCCTGACCATTCTATCTTCCTCATCGACGTCATCTCGCGCCGTCTCCTCGTCCGTGCTGGCGAAATCCGATTCAAAGATGTCCTCTTCATCTACCCAGTGACATACCGCCAAAACAACAACTTGGGTCAGGAGGCAATGTGGCGTGAATAAAAGAACGCACCCCTGTCGACGACAAAATCAATATCTTCCTCGGGTTCATGTGGTTCCTCGAGTGCGAGTTCGGCCAAGGCCAGCTCCATCCTAGCAGCGGTAGTTATTTACCGTGGGCAACTACATGGTGGGCCAAGCGAAACGCACCGATTCCCGGCCGTACTCCGCCTCGACCTGCGTGAAACGAGCTCCCCTTCCTCTGCCATGTGTCGGATCGTTGTGAATACGTGCTCGCTGGCGTTATCGTCACAAATGGAATTACCCGAAAAGGGGCAGAAAGCCTTTAGAATTCAACAAGTGCAACTTTGTGACTAAGCAAGGTAGCGCCCCCGTCACGCCGGTGTCCGTTTTGCACTTCAGCTATGGCAATAGCGATCCCTGAGAGGGCACATACAGATGCCATTTGGCACTGTCTTGGGGGATGTCTTGCCCATCAATGGATTGTTTTTTGTCGTTTAAGAACTTGGTCAATTGGGCATGCGACTTTGACAGCTTCTCAACGTATACTACATTTAAACACGTTAGGTCTACCTACTGGCTTTAAGTAAGCTTCGCTGGAAATGAAAATCGGTTTTTTTTCGTGCCAGCATGCACCATTATTTTTCACGGTACAGTATCAAGCTCGTCAGCATCGGAATCCAAGTCTGGGTCTTGCCAGTCGGCTTGAGATTCGAATGATGGGGGGTATGGCAACAACCGAGCTGGTCGTCGTCACCGCGGCGCACGCTCTTGTTGGGGATCGCGATTTACCCAGCCAACCCTACGCTGATGAAATAAACACGAAGTATGTACAGACTACAGTACAGTTACGTCGATCATTTCCTTCATATTCTATTCCAACCTAGTCCTCAGGTTCGTGACTACTACCCATTCATTTTTGTGTTGAATGTTGAATATCAATCTCCAACGGTACTATGTGACCGCAGCTTCACGCCCCATCAACCACCTCGCTTTGCAAAGAGCAAGCCCCGGCCGTTCCTTGTCGCGAGGCAATAGCCTTCGTTGTGATGCCTTCGTATGCTGTGCTGCCTTCCAGTCGATCTCCGTGCTTGTGGTCGTGTACCTGGCAGCTCAGTTGTTGTATAGTAATCGTATCATCGAATTTACTGACACTGTGAATAGTAAAATCACTATTCCAAAATGTCCTATCACACACGAACGATCAACAACTACTAAAATCCAGCGTCTGTAACTAGATATCAACGTCAAACCTGACGCTGAAACGGACATTCGGACTAGTAAAAAACAACGACCTAAAGGCTGAAATACTAGTAGTAGCGTCTGGTTAACTGATTGAGAATGTCACGGGGTCCCTAATAACAATAGAATAGCAAAAAATAATATTTTTGCGTAGTCGACCTGATAATGCGAGTTGCGGGCGAGTAGGACAAGGCCGTTACAATCGAATAGATGACTACCGGAAGTTGAACTGGCGACTCCGGGTGTGTCACCAAAAGTGGCATTTGCATGACGCATTAACTGGTATACCACAATGTAACTGGCAGGGCAGCACTTTGATGAAAGGAGTTTCAGTTTTTGGTATGAGAGCTTTTGTGTTCAGAATTGACAAGACAACTGTCAGGATACCCGTGCCAAGAGCGCGGGGTTTTATGTACAGTGTTAGGAAGCTCACCGCACTGACTCGGTACGCACTCAGACACAGCCGAAACTCGGACTTGTGCTTTTGCTTCTCTGATCTGCGTTGCTGAGTTACAGCTGGGTGCCCCGCAGTCGGTTTCAGAACTCCACCTTGATACAGAACACGCGACACTTCCAACGCTCAAGCACAGCCAAAACTCTGCGACACGCGGCGATGTTGGATGAAAATACAGTTTAATCACGGCGCAGTTTCGGTGATCGTGCCCTAATGACAAATTTGTCCAAGTTCTCTCGCCTCTCATTTTGGCAGTTTGGTGATCTATATGCATAGCAAACAAAAATGAACGCTCATGGTTACGGTATGTCTCTTCCAATGGTACGGTTATTCACTAAAACAGCCAAAGGATTGTCTCAAAACTACCTGGAGCATCGGGGGTGATGGAGATCATTGAGTTGTAAGACAGCATCAAGGCCCAGTCATTCGCAGAACGCATACCCACAGCTCCGACCCACCGAGGTCTTTGTCTGAGCCGTGTCAACTGTCTAAAAATTGGGAATTGCACCTACGTGTCTAAACAGATGACGGTAGGTCCGCGGGGGGTGGCGCTTCGCCAATGCCTCAGTCTTGGCTCAGCAGGTTTCCAAGTGTGTGTGCTCTAATTCAACGGGATCTTTATTCGCCAGACAGAAACGCATGCTTTGAAACTGATGGTTCGGTGCGTGAAGAAGAATGCAGGATTGATGATTGTTTCATCCAGATATCTTTTCTAGTATTGCGGTCCCTATAAAAGCATCAGACGACAACGATCCCTCGACTTACTCTGTAACAAGTAAAGGTGTATCGTCTATCACGATGCGCCATACGAAAAACACGCTTATTGCTTCATTTTGCTTGCCATTATTGGCTCACGCACATGTTTTCAGTCTTTCTGATCTGAACTGGACACTCCGGAATCAGAACGGTTCTATCGTCATTCCAGGCTCTCTACCGTCGCAGGCGCACATTGATCTTTTCAAGGCGGGTGTAATTGATGACCCTCTCTTGGGTATTAACGGTGAGGTCGGATATCTTGGATTACAGTACACGATGCTCATTCGATTACAGAATATACGGAACGATGGGTCGTAAACGACAATTGGACGTATACGGCTGACTTATCCCCATTCGCACAACGCTCTACAAATGATAGTTCAGAAAGCACATTGCTCGTGTTCTACGGTATTGATACGATTGCAAATATAGTTTGTGGTGCTTCATGGGATGCCTCATCGTGATCTAATTAATATCCCCAGACTGTTGCTGGTCACCCAGTCGCCTGGGTAAACAACCAGTTCCGAAAGTATACCTACGATGTGTCCAGCTACCTCGAGTCTCCCATTGGAGAAGATAGCAATTTGACTATTGTTTTTCAGAGTGCTTGGTATTATGCTTTGAATGTCACCACAGGAAGAGATGTGGAAAAATTATTCATGGTTGATGTGAGCTGCCCGTGCTTTGTGATTACCGTCATACGCATATTCAATTCACTCAGTTCGAATACCCCGGCGTTCGTCCATGGATTCGCAAGATCAGTGACGATTTTGGTTGGGATTGGGTAAATCGTTTCCCAGTTTCTATCTCAACGCAGGCAAGCTGAGCCCCCTTTTAGGGTCCTGCTTTCGTGCCCAGCGGCGTATATAAGCCTGCGTACTTCGTCACGCTATCCGAGTCCGCTACCCGGTTGGAATTGCCTGACGACCTCACGTATCCACGCGCCAGTAGTACGATCTTTTTGGACGAAACCGCGGTCGACATATACAAGTATGGTCAAAACGTCTCGTTCGTTGACCAGTCGGCAGATTGGGTCGTCAACGTCACATTTGGCTTTAATTCTATCAAGTCGTATGCGAACCCAACCGTGATGCTGTCGATTCCCGAGCTCGGTATCGCATCGCAACCCCTGGCATTGGGCCCGATTGCAAATGCACCGGGAAAGATAAACTACGTGAGTGCGAACTGGCTCGTTCCGGATGGCATCCCGGAAAGATGGTACCCATCAAATCTCGGCACGCCCAAGGTATACAATTTGGAGATCTTGCTGGACCCATTGGGACCTGAAGGGAAAACTAAACCTAGTGATGAGTCTATCACACAGACAATCACCACTGGGTTCCGTACCATCCAGTTGATGCAAACTGCTTATTCCGAGGATGAAATTGCCTTGCGAGGCATCACACCAGGCGACCAATGGCATTTCGAACTCAACGGGAAGGCGTTTTATAGCAAGGGGGCGAACGTCATTCCTTTTGATCCATTTTACGCTCGCATTAATCCAGACGCTGTTCGCTGGATTCTGGAGAGCGCCGTTCAAAGTGGTCAGAATATGGTAGGCACAATCTGACTATGACATTTCGATGTCCAGCAAAGGCTCATGTGTGCATCCATAGCTTCGTGTATGGGGGGGTGGTATCTACCAACCGTCAGATGCAATGACCAATGGTGGTCTCTACGATTTCTATTCGCTGTGCGACGAGCTGGGCATCCTTGTTTGGTCTGACCTCATTTTCGCCGATTCTCTCTATCCGATCGATGCCTCCTTTCTCGATTCCATCGAGCATGAGGTCGGACAGAATGTTCGCAGAGTTAACAGACACCCGAGCAATGTACAGTGGGCTGGTGGAAACGAGGTCGAGAGTGTAGTCTTGTTCTTGGAGCCGTTACTGAAGAACGTCTCACATTACCTCGACGAGGTGAGGGAAACGATGCACCATCTATGTTTGGGCGGCGACGTTTCTTAACCTGTTGTCAGTTCGTGTATCTGTTTCAAGATTATTTGCGCGGCGTCGTCCTCTCCGAGACGAACTCGGTGAGTCCGTTGGCTATTTCCTCCAGGCTGGGCTAAGTACGTACTTGCAGGTACCCTACACTGACTCCTCCACTACGCATGGTGTTCTGAGCCTTGACCCTTATGTGTTGAGGTTTGAGAATGGAACGCCGGGATATATTTACGGCAATTCTGGTGTGACCCTTCGTTCCACATTTCTGACTGACGTTCATAATGCTCAATTAGAGCGATACGACTACGACGCGACCCACGCATTCAACTTGAGCACATACCCAGTCTCGCGGTGAGTTTCCGACGCATATTTAACAGCTCATCGAACTTACCCTACGACCCCAGTTTTGTGAACGAGTTCGGGTAGGTTTGGTTCGTCGACTTGCACGGGACCCGCATTATTCAACCCGGTCCTTGTAGTTTTCACTCTATGCCATCATTCTATACCTGGCAAGACGTCCTCGAGAACCCGGAAGACTTTTCGTTCAACTCTACGGTAGTGATGTCCCGCGACCACCATCCCCCGGCTGCCAGTCTCACTTGGCCGAACCCCAACGCACCTCAAGGCCAATACCAGATGACGAGCGCTGTCGAGCTCTGGCTTCCAACACCGGGTACCTCGGATGCTAACCAGACCTTTGCGCAGTGGTGCTGGAGCACACAGCTCTTCCAATCCATGAATATGGTCGCGGAGATTGCCTGGTATAGACGCGGTGCCGGGATGGGCGAGAACAACCTTGGCAGTCTCGTCTGGCAGCTTAATGACATCTGGCAAGGTGTCAGTTGGTCAGCGATCGAGTATTCCGGCAGGTGGAAAGTACTCAATTATGGGATGGCGAGTGCGTATGCGCCAGTGATCATACAGCCGTTCTGGATGCCGGAAAACGAGACGCTAACGGTGCTGACGACATCGGACCGATGGGAGAGCGTGAGTGGGGTGGCCCAGCTAACTTGGTATGATTGGAGTGGGCATGTGTTGAGCACCTGGACGACATCGTTCACAACCCCCTCTCTAAACAATTCACTCATATATGAAGGAACGGGGCTAGCGACCATTCTCCCTGCTGGATGCAATCCATCCGATGTTTGGCTTCTGATGAACCTCACCGCTCAAGCGGACGATAAGACGGTGACAAGCGAGTCGTATGTGAGTACCAGCATTTATCATTCACTAATGATGATACTGACGGCGCTGACCAGTTTACTCCCGTCTCGCTCGCCCACGCCAACCTCGTCGACCCCGAGATAGTGGTAATCGCGAGCGACCATTATACGTTCACGCTCTCTGCTCAAGGTGGCGTTGGGGCGTGGACGTGGATCGACCATCCATACGGCACCGTAGGCTACTTCGTGGACACATCGACAGGCAACCCATCGAACGGGTTTTACCTAGTTCCAGGCATCGACCGTACTGGTGAGCGGAGCGCTTGCACGTTTCATTCAGTGTTTTTGTCTGCAGTGTTTTTGGCGGCCTGGGTCTCTGACTCGAGTCTCTTTCTCGTAGTGCGATTTATCCAAAATCACAAGTTATCGTCGGTACGAAACCCCGTCGCAGCAGACTTTGTCGTGAGGTCCCTCTGGAACAATACACATATCTGACGGAACCAAGTCGTTAAGCAAGATATGGGCCAAATGCACTGGGATTCTATCACTTTTTATTGTTAAAAATAACCCACTTGGGAGACTTAACTTATTCCCGCACTCGAATGAGGTTCAGAACCAGATCGTATATCGGACCCTCCGGCCGTATTAGTCAGCCACTAAACCCTGTCCTACTGCCCCCTTCTCCCCTTCTGACCTCGTACGTAGAAACGCGACACTGTAGCAACTTTTCGTGGCTTACTAGAGTGTGCTTTAGTGCATAACATTTTATCCTCACTGAGCCGTATTCCCTATTTAATCAGGGATCGACAAATCAGCAAATCCCGTATTTAGACTCGACTGAGCATATGGTTGTAAGTGGTTCGGGTCAAAGTTGATAAACCGCGCCACACCTGAAGGTCAGGCGTTGCCCCAGCGCTCTTGTAGCATATGACAACCGTCGTTTACGACCCATTGATCCGTGTATATTGCAACCACGTGAGCATCGTAATACTACCATGTTCAAAAACATCGAATCTCACCGGTTTCCTTTCTTTTCTTTTTTGAATCCACGATCTTACCGTTAATACCCAAGAGACCGGGGGTCGTTTGCCACACCCGCCTTGAAAAAATCAACGTGCGTCTTCGACGGTAGACGGCATGTAGTAACAATGAAATCATTTTGGTTCCGGAGTGTCCAAATCAGATCAGAAAGACTGAAACGTGAGCGCAAGCTAATAATGGCAGGAAGTACGACACGATGTGTGTTTCCTGTATGGCACATCGCGACAAATGATACACCTTCCTTCGTTTCAGTATAAACCGTTGACGCCTGATGGTTCTCATAGGCAACCGCAATATCAGAACGGACACCCGGACGAAACGAACATCAATCCCGCAACATTCCTCGCGTATAGAACAGTCGGATAGCATCCGGATCCTTCGAGCGCATTAAATGGTCACGTCAGTTTAGGGCATATGCACTTGAAAACCTCCTTACTGAGCCAAGACTGAGGGATTGACGCAGCGCCAGCCTTCGCGGACCTACCATTATCCGTTAAGACGTGGAGGTAGTACAGTCCTCAATTTTAGACCGATGACCGGCTCAAACAAAGACCTCGGTGGTTGAAGCCGTGGATAAGCGTTCTGCCAGTGACTGGTCGACCACACGGCTTTGATTCTGTCCGACAACTCGTCAATCTCCATCACCCAGGATATCTGAGGTTGTCTTGAGACGTTGAATGCGTCATTTGACTGTGGGACTGTTAGTGAATAACCATTCTGGTAGCCGGCACCAAGAGACACATAAGGGTTCATTTTGTGTGGCTGTCTATATAGGTCACCGAACTGCCAGAACGAGAGGCGAGAGAACTTGGACAAATTTCAAACAATGATCTCCTGGGATTAGTAGGGCGATGATCACAGAAACTGCGCCATGTGATAGGCTTATATCCACATCGCCGTGTGTCGCATGTTCCGTATCGAAGTGGAGTTTTGAAACCAAGCTATATAACAAGCGCCGACTCGGACATGAGAGGAGAAGCGAAAGCACGACTCAGAGTTTCGGCTATGTCCGACGAGCGCCTCCGGACCAACTTGAAACCTCTCGCGGAAGCTTCGGATTGTCGGAGTCAGCGTACCAACGGCGCCGTCAACGACTCACGAACCTGAGGGACTCAAAGTAAAGACCGGGCTTCCTCAGACACAACATTCTAGATTTTCGGGGTCGGTGACTGACGTATTCGAGTTTTCGCAAGTTGGACTCGGATACAACCTCGGCGAGATAATTCATATCTATGGCAGACGCGGACCGTCGTAGGTATCGCTCTCAATGCGCCTTCGATGGGAACGTTTGCGAAAGGTGATAATCATAGTCTTCCTCAAGACGCGCGGTGACATATGGGCACTGGCACTCAAACTTGAAGTAAGGGTCAACTGACATGATGATGAGTCTCTTTCCGGTGTTGGCACGACACCGTGACGACGCAAGGTTACTACGAACGCGAAATCGGCGCCAACGATTATTCGATCACGGGTCGTTCAAAGATTCTCTGGTCACTTAACGAGGCGAACTCCAAGTACCAGGCTGGACCTGGTCAACAAGCACTAGTAAAGCTGGAAAGCACCTCTCTGAGCAATCGTGGAGGTCCACTGCACGAACGATAGCTTCAACTTGAAGACAAAGAGCTTTGAGCAGGGTAGTGTCGGACCGGTGACCGACGCGTACCTCAAAGCACGACATAAGTAACACGAGCAGCTCAGTAAATTCGACGACACAATTATTGTACAACAACTGAGCTCGTACACGACCACAAGCACGGGCTAGAAAACAAGACAACATCCTAGCACACGGATGAATCGCAACGACTTTACAAGAGAAAGGCATAGAAAACGACCGCAACCATCTTACACGACACCGAAAGAGATCACATTCACTCGGGTTTCGCAGCGAGCGAGACTTGTCCGAGGACAAACTGCGGTACGCCCGGGTAAGGCCAGGCGTTGCCCGTTCCGGTGCTCTTGAAGGTTGGAAGTGGAGATGGATTGGGTTGATTGCCAATGTAAGGGTATTTCTTCGTGACGAAGAACGGCCAAGACTCGCTCTTTGCAGGAGCACCCACAGTCAGGTGATTGATGGGGCTATGTTCAAGGTTCAAGTTATCGGTCGTGGTCGGAGCTTAGGAGAAAGAGAAAGACATACGACGTGAGAGTTTCGGTCATGGCGAGCCTGCACTTGATGCGGGGCGGCGGGATCTTCTTACCTCCGTCATTCCACTTGACACACAGCAGCAGTTTGGCGGAGTAGCCAGGACGTGCGCCGGTGAAATGACAACCCGCAAACTAGATCGTATTTGTGAGCTTGTGAGGCCGCGTGCAACAACACAGTCACTTACCGCTGGAGATTGAGTACTGATGGGAACGTTCTGGTCGATTCGTCAGTATTGAGCTGAAGAGAACATAAGAAATAGCCTGACGTCGAAGCACATGCCGTTGGGGGCAAAGATCTCGTTATCCTCGCATTGCAACGTCCCTAGAGAAGAGACGGGTCAAATTTGGCGACGAAAAAATATAATAGTGACAACGAACATGTGCACCCGGGCGGGATGATTGGGTTGTCGCACTCGATGATGATCGTCCAAAAGGCGCAGCAGGGAGAGCATTCAGGAATGACGAGCTGGGTGCAGCAGCACCACTCCCAGCATGGCACTTTAGGCGTGCAGGGAACCCAGCCAAGGTTTCTGTAGCACACGAGCGGGCAGGTGTAACACCAGTTCTGGAAATCGGCCACTGCAATGACCCGAGGTGAACACTAAGCAGGGGTGAATGAGTGAAAACATGAACCGGTTGCAAAGTCCTCTTCTTGATCGTTTGCCCAGCCGGGGTATACTGCGCAGCATTTGCGTTTCTGACGCACTTCTGCGATGAGGCAGTAGTGCGGCTGGTTCATCCACAGTGGACCGCCAGTAGTGCCTGGGTTGGGAGGTGCCTTGATGTCGAATGGCCTGTTGAACATATAGAATTGGTTACTGTCAGCGACAGAGATGCTTTGCTGATCGACCGGTCCTGTGCCATCGAAGACCTGGGCTACGATGCCTTGCTTAGCGTACTGCGACGGGTGAAGGATAGGGGTTCCGTTGACGACAAAGAGTCTGCTCTGAATATCAATGTCTGCAAGGGTGCTGTGTCCGCGTATGAAGACATAGTTGTCCTCGTTTCCAACGAGCTCGATTGTGTTGGTGGTGGCATAATCAACACTCGGGTCCTGGAGGTCATTCCACAAGCCTGGTTTAGTTAGGTCCGTGCCAATGGGTTGAATGTCTGACAAGCCGTTGTGGTTAGCACCGGCACGCATGTTAGAAATTGGAGAGGAGAATCGGACGCACCGGGGGAATACCCGCCCGGCCCAGGATGTGGGAAGTTGTTTGTGTCGCTCAACCCGGTTCGGAACCACCAGCCAGTCGCTGCCGGCTTCGTGACGGGAATGGGCCCACAGTCTGGGGCTGGGGCTGGTTTAAGGCAATGACAATCATCCTTTCCAGGGCAGTTCTTGGACTCCCTCAGCTCGGTCGCGGCGGGACTAGCAAACCGAAGATTGCGCGTCGCGTGTGGCTCAAAGATCACGTTCAATGCACCCAACAACTGAGACTCTGCCGGAACTGCCGAAACCGAGACTCCACCCTTGAAAACCTTGAGAGAGAGACCAGTGTATGGCTCAAAGAATGGGTTCTCCGGGGGAGAGAATATGTTTAGCGTCAGAATTCCGTCATAATCCGCGTCCAACGTGACCTTGTGTTCCTTCAAGCCGGATAGCGGGGTACGCGGTATAGATATCTTCCCGTGGTCATCAACCAGGGATACCTTCACCCCATCAGGGA
>JBBPLY010000197.1:1783-35309 GCA_038090035.1 Xerocomus nothofagi | reverse complement strand
CCTTAATAAAATACGGAAAAATATGAAAATAATAGGAAAAATACAGTGTTCATAACAACAGCTGTGTCACAAAAAGTATCAGTACACACACAACATACGGAATTCATACTCGGGACATAGCATCAACACATGCACGATGGGCATCATGAGCAGTTTCATGTCTTGGTCAGTATAATTGTCAATAATCCCATTGAAGTCATATTCATTGTATATAGCACTTGGTCAGTGCAAACAGTTTGCAACAACATTACCTACCATTAATGAAGAGCACCATAGTACTATAGAAGATAACAACACAACTAATTCCCCTCTCTGAAATATCCAAGTCATTCCTTCAAGTCCAGCTAACTTGGTACCTCACCCTACTACCCACCAGGGAAACACTACATATATGATCTCATTGTATGGCACCCTTGCCAGCGCATTAACACCTGGTGTAAGTATTAGCAACTACCAGTTTTTGGCTAGCACCACACATACACCAGATATGACACAACATACCATTGATCAGAATCAGGGGTTCTATGTATCACCTTATAGTTCTCTTGCAGGCACAGTCGAGTGGAACTAGAGGTACCATATGCTAGAACCCTACATACTCGTCAGATAACTAATTCAGAAAATATATGATGGTTTTCCTTCAGTATTGATGATTCAGACAAGGGCATGCAATGACGAAGTCATCTGGCAACAGGGGCACACGACAGCAGGGGCATACAATGACAGAGTTATCTGACAGCGGGGGCATGCAACAGCAAGGACATGCAGCAACAAGGGTGTGCACTGGTGAGGATGTGTGCTGGCAAGGGCATGTGATGATGAGGGTGTGCAACAATGAGGGTGTGCAAGCAAGGGCATGCAATGACAGACAAGTGGGGGGGTGCAAGAGCAAGAGCATGTGATGACAAGGGTGCATGCTGGCAAGGATGTGCGACAGCAAGGGCTGTGACAATGAGGGTATGCATTGGCAAGGGTGTACAGCGATAACAAGGGTGTGTGCTGGCGAGGGTGTGTGACAGTGAGGGCATGCAACAATGGTGTGGACTGGGGAGGGTGTGTGACAGCAAGGGCATGCGACAACGGTGTGGACTGGGGAGGGTGTGCAACAACAAGAGTGTGTGTGGGTGCATGACAGCAAGGGCATGCAACAACGATGGTGTGCACTGGCAAGGCTGTGCGACAGCAAGGGCGCGTGACAATGAGGATGTGCACCAGCAAGAGTATATGCCAGCAGAGGGCACGGAGCAGTGACGTTAACGATGGTGCTACATTGTTGGGACGCACAGTGGGGGGGAGAGGAAGGTGGGAAAAAAGGCTAATCACCCGCTTGTCCTTATGTCATACCCTTTCTTAGCCGGGAACGGCACCCAGAACACTAAGCGAGCAGTGTCCGGGGTTCAGTCCCTGTGATCTCTGGGAAGGTGAGCCGGACTTTGTAGTCCCTTTTTACCATTACGGCGTGTGGGTGCTGCCAGGGGTAAAAACTCATTTTGGGCAAGTACCAACCAATCAGAGCTGGCGACAGCTTGCGGTGAGATTGACGTTACAGGACCCACTAAGTGAATCCATATTGCCGAGAAACTCATGTCATCCGAGTCGTTTCGACGCTCTGGCAGCACCGTCACCATCCAGCCGCAGGTACCATCCAGTACTTCTGGCATTGATAGTAACGCTAGTCAGACAGAGAAACAAAACAGCAGGTGTCTCACATGCAGATTCCAAAAAACCGTCGCAATGTTGATGGAAGCAACTTGAAATTCGACCTCTTCGGCTGTCCCATCTGATCTCAGTCCCCCGGTAGACGCACCGCTATCATGATTTCAAATAGTACCAACCAACCCCAAAGCTGCACAGAGCTCAGTCACGACAGCACACATGATCACCCATCGCAGCGCATCATGGCGAAAGTTCACAGGAACCCTTCGAACTCGTAATTTATCGCGCCCCTGCAATACCAACAGCGGACCATTTACAGTACACATAAAACACCATGGGTGTTCTCTTTCTACGCCAAGTTGTTTCGACTTCTGTTGCTCTCTTAGCTTCACTAGCATGCTCCTCAGCGTCGCCCTTTTCTGTGCCTTGCTATTCGTTCCCGCAGCTCTAGGTCTTCCCTCTGGGTTAGACGCTCCCATTACTCGCCGACGCGAAGGCCGTCAGTCCCAGGTCGGCAACCGTCTTGACCCGGTTGATGGTTCAGACTTCAGTGCTAGGGCTGTCTACACTACGGAATACAGCTCCAACTGGTCCGGCGCCTTCTGGAGCGAGGCCAATGTTTGTAACATACCCCTGGTCTGCAATCCAACTGGATCTCATCTTCGTCTCGTTTTAATAGGGAACTTTCACCTCTGTCGTCGGGACTTTTATTGTCCCTACCGTCTCTGGTGCAAGCGGCACCTCTACTACGGCCTGTGTCGGTATTGATGGCATCACTTGTCATGCTGCTCTTTTCCGCACCGGCGTCGACTTCGGTGTTTCTTCTGATGGTCAACCCACATACAATGGTACGGTCATACTTGACTGCACGTTCACAGTTTATCTCACTGTCATCTCGCAAACAGCTTGGTGGCAGTGGTTCCCCGAAATCGCGCAGGATTTCTCCGGCATCAGTATCTCTGCTGGAGATACCATAGAACTCTCCCTCATTGTGTACGCTACTACCATGGGATCTGGCTTTGTGACGATCTGGAACAGGTCCAACGGACAGATAGCGTCCGTGGATGTGGGTTCTTCTACTCCGCTTTGCGGCCAGAATGCAGAGTGGATCGTCCAAAACTACGACCAGAACGGTAGCCCTCTACCCCTCAACAACTTTGGTACTGTGGCCTTTACAGACGCCGCGGCGAGCGGTTCTGGGGGCACTTATACCCCCTCTGGGGCTACTTTGGTGGAGCTTTATCAGAACAACCAAATCCTGACCTTCGTCTCGACCAGCGATTCTTCCGTCACAATCCAGCAGACGGTAGTAAGATAGGGGAATCGACGCGTCTTCGTTCGATTGGAAGGGATTTTTTCGATAGTTGGATGTCTTCTGCGAGCGCCTTGTAATAGTATGTTGGGCCTTTTTGCCGTCCTACGTCGTCCAAAATCTGCGAGTCGCCGCATCTGCACCCCCTCGACAGGGTCCTGAGTTGGATTTTTTCATCTAATGTCGGTGTTGGGTACGATGATTGAGGATTGTTGTTGAGATGCCGTGAGCGCATGAATCCCCCTAAGTTCTAACAGTTAAACTTAGTAAGGCCAACTTTTCGTCTCGCCAAAAAAACCCTATACATAAGATTCAATCTAATGCCAGTGGTGACCGTGCAGACGTTCAAGTTTGTCGAATCTAGTACTACTACTTTTGCTATATGTAGTTCTTATCATCTCCGCGATTCCATAAGCACCATGGTTGGACTACTATAAATCTATGGTTTTTCGCCCTAGACCAACGGCAAATCTCGCCCGCGTTAAATTGAACGACGTGGTGTAGCCAAAACTTCAAGGTGCCAACGCCATTCCAGCAACATGTCAACCTGAGGCTGCAACTTGAACGAGCCCCAAGGCATCTCCTCGAAATTCGCCACCAGTGTCGGCATATCACACTCAGATCAGAAAAAAGAACAAAACTTCACCAGCACACGGCGGGTCGTCCAGAGTATGCAATCTATGTACGAGGTATAGTATTTCTCCATTCACCAACACACCATACAAGTCCGCACGGACTCTCCACAGATGCACCAACCATCCAAAGTCTTCCAAGTTTTAGCTCAACATGCGACGAGCACTGTCGTTCGAAAACCTCAGTGTTTTCCGGTATGCGCAGCCCTCGCGAGTTCCCTATCGAGCTCGTCGCTCGGGTCGTCCATCACAGGTGTTGGCGGCCTTTGTGCAGACACGGTATAACCAGACGTTGCCCCTGGAACGTCTCCGTACTCGCACACGGGCGAGCTGAGTATCTCATCCCGAGACGGTATCGGCAGACTTTTTTTTTTTTCAAAGGATTTCAAAGTGCGTGAGGTGAGAATGGGGCAGGGTGGGTGACCAAAAAAAAAAGGCGAGCGTCACGAGGGCACGACGGGGACGATAGCAACTCACCTGTCCTGTCTACGGATCTGTCCTGCTGCTCTTGCCTGCACCCGTACCTCTTTTCGGAACGAGCTCACTTCTTCGACGATCAACTTCTTCATGCCTTCGATCGAGTCTTCCTCCTCAAACGAAAAGTCGAATTTCTAGGTCATGTGATATGCGAGGGAGAGTAAAGATGGAAAGTTTACACTTCTGTGCAGACAAGACGAAGAGAAGACGTACCGCTTCACAGACGGGTTCGTCTGCAGGGTCATGCCATACTTGCAGGTATGGATGGTTCAGCGCTTGCTCGCAGCTGATTCGTTTCGCAGGGTCAAAGCACAGCATCTGGGAGAGGAGGTCGATAGCGAGGGGGTTAGCATGCGGGTACAGGGTTGCAAATGGGACTCGTGGTTTGATGGGTAGCGACCGAATGTAGTCTTGGGCCTAGATCAAGGGTGAAGGGTTAGCCTATATGTAACATATAGGTACGATTATTGGACGGACACGGGGTGAGCCAACTCGACGGAGCGTGTCCTCGGAAGGAGTACCGAGGTAGTGTAAGATTTGGTTCAACTGATCGACGTAACTGCCGAAGAATGGGGTCACCAGCTTAAGCGCGTGTCCGGTCGGGACTTACTCTCTACCTTTGAAGATTGGCTTTCCGCCTAGGAGTTCGGCGAGAATGCAACCAACGGACCAAACATCGATGGCAGTGGTCTGCGCCAGGATCAACAACGCGGAAAGTCTGATAGCACACACACGCACGTAGTTGGCGAAACTCAACATGATTTCCGGAGCGCGGTACCATCGCGTGGCCACGTATTCCGTCATGAAGCCCTGGTTTCCAGCAGACTTGGAGGTACCACCACCAGGGGTGTATCCCCGCGCAAGACCGAAATCACAGATCTTGAGCTCACAGTCAGCGTTGACGAGCAGGTTTCCAGGCTTGAGATCCCTATGGAGCACGTTTGCAGAGTGGATATACTTTAGTCCGCAGAGTGTCTGGTATAGGAAGGATTGGAAGTGCGCATCCGTGAGGGGTTGTCCTGAACGAATCTGATAAGCGCGCGTAAGCAATTAGGCGGAAGCGATCGGAAGCGTTGCTTACGATCGCATGAAGGTCTGCCTCCATGAGTTCTTCCTGCAGAACAGATGGATAGTTTTAGTCATCGGTGGGCGTGAGAGGTATTTGTCACTGACATAGAGATATACTTCGTCAAAGTTGCCGTTGGGCTGGAAAACAATGTCCATGTCATATAAGCAAGTGATCTGTCACCACGGGTCAGCGATCGCCCGATCGAGATCGCGCCGAGGACACTAAGTCGCTCACGTTCTTGTGTCCTCTAAAGTGGTGTAACAGCCTTCAAGTACACCATCAGCTGTTCGGTTCCACCCACACGGGTACCATGCCAAGACACATACCTAATCTCGCGAAGACATCGTTTCGTCAAGATACGCTACATACGAGAGTACGGTTGGAAATTCGAGCACAAAAGATCGTCAGAGGGCTCGCCTTGGTGTTGATGTTGGTGATTTTTTTGATCGCACAACCTTCGCCTGATCTCCTGTGCCGCGCTGCGACGACGCACCCGTAGGCACCCTGGCCGAGCTCCTTGACGAAATCATACTCAGCATCGACGACGAAGGTCGAGTTGAGCGCGCTGAAGCTGTGCCTTTGGATCATGGTGGTCGTCAAGGATGAAGAAGTGGAAATCCAAGGAATGGGGCTATGAGGTTGCTCGGATGTAGGGAGTTACATATATCGATGATACCAAACAGTAACACACATCTACACAGGTCCGAACATGCGTGCATCGCCCCATGGCACCAAGGTTAGGAAAAACTCGTGTTGCTTATGAGAATGATATGCATCGAAATCGACACGTTCAGTTCGCATTTCATGAATTCCAGGGTGCGAACATACCAAATAGGAAAAGCTATCGGGACTTGTGCAATCGACGACCACAAGAACTTATCATGTACTTGCTGTAGATCAAATAACACCAACTGCATCACGGTCGGAACTCGTCTGGAACGGATCTTGCAGCAATGCAAGGCGACTGACGTTATTTTAACAGGCGAGAACCGACTTACAGGGTGTGCGAACGTGTAGGGCACTAGATGGGGCCTAGATAGCAAGACTAATGCGTTTTGGCGTGCCTTTGCGCCATGACCCACGTGTCCACCTTCTTCTTTTCACTGTCCACCCCGTGTTCCGACCTCAGGTGACGACGAAGGTCGTAGGCACGTGTCAAGACATGCTCGCACTTCTTGCTCGACGATGGCCCAGATGTATCTAGTGTCGTACCTGGCGCTACCAGCCCGTCGATGTGCGGGTATGGGCAACGTACAGACTTCGCGTTTTGTAAGCGAGTAGCGTAGGCTTTGCCAGTGATCGCCTCGATATCCATAGGGTCATCAGTGTCGGTAGTAGATGCCTCCTCTTCCGAAGCCGTCTCCGCGTGGGCACTTCTCGACGAGTGTAACTTGGCTAGATGGCGCTCAAGAAGATGCTTGTATCCGAATGCGCTGTTGCAATGTACATGGGGACACACATGGTTCCGTTGACCGAGATGGATGACAGTGTGGTGCGTTGTCAGCGCTGTTTTCTGCAAAAACATAATCAATGAGCAGAATCGGGGGCACCTTCGAATGATAACATACTGATTTAAAGTCTTTACTACAACCCGCAATGTCACATTTCCAGTCACGCCCGAGTTCACCGCCACGCCTTCGTTTATGAGGTTGAGAGCTCTCCCGGGCATCGGTTGCATCTTCAGGTGCATCAGCCCTGTCAGCGTGATAAAGGTGTGCTTCAACTTCCTGCTGTTCGTGCAATTTCTGATGGGCTCTAAGATTATGTTGCGACGCAAACGTGCGGCCATTACATTTGGGGTGCATGCACTCGGGGGGATGATCATTCCGTATGTGCGCCTGCAAGGCCGTCCACGTGCCAAAGTATACGGGGTCCTTATTAAGATCCGGTAGACAATGAAGATGCGAGCAGGCGTATCGCTTGTCTGAAGGAAAAACATGAATATCAGGACGACTTGAATCTGGGCGTGCAATTCATACCGTCATGCGTCTTCACGTGACCTCGCAACTTTTGGTTCGTTGGGAAGGATTTCGTGCATCCTGAATGTGAGCAGATATACGACTTCGTTCCTACTGGGGAGTGCACTTCACAAACGTGAGTGCGCAGCTGGTGGTGCTTGGAAAACACCTCATCGCAATCAGCTTCTGGGCACTGGGCGAATTACATGAGATTGGCAGACTACCCAGGACGCGAAATATACTGACCATGTAAGATTTGTCTCCTCTATGAGAATTCTCGTGGACAACGAGGTGTTGAAACGTCCAAAAGCGTTTGTTACATTCCGCAGATTCAGTACACACATATGGTCTCTCTGATTCAGGTAAATGGCTCCTGCTGTGAGCCTGCAAATGGCTCTCCCGTAGATAGGACTTTCCACATGAAGTACATGCAAACGGACGCTGAGTAGAGAAGACTAATGAGAAGCACGACAAACATCCCGAATCACTGTAGTCCTGACCTCGTCAGTATGTGATCGCTGATGTTCTTCCAACCTCGACGGTTTCGAGTAAGATTTCGTACATTCGGGATGCGTACACGGGTAGCGTGATTTTTTGCTGACTTTGAGGGGTATCTCAGGTGTTGTTTCGGTCGTGGATATCGTTGTGGTAGCCTCTGACGGTGCTGGACTGGACGAGAGCCTCAATACAAAGTGAGACTTGCTCCGTTTCCCGAGAACGGTCGTCGAGAGGGCCGCCGTCGTCTTCATCGCAGTCGCAATAGAAAGGGTGCCGTGGGTTAGCATTTTATATATTTATTTTCATAATCAGAACCAAATATTCAGAATTGCCTTGACCGATGACTGCGAGACGAAGGGTTGGTCTGGCGCTATGTCTTGCTCTTGCCTGTCTCTTCTTTTATGCTTGGTCGTTCGTAAACGATCTACTGACCGACGACCGCTTCCATTTCCTCGCCGAGGACGCTCTCCGAACTGCACGCGACTCTGTGCACGAGGCTACACGGTCACTTCTCGTCGCCTACGAGGATGAACTGCGCACGACCTCCGAACGGAATGTTATAGATCACTTGGGTACCAGACTCGAACGGCTGCAGGCGTCTCTCGACGACCTCCATCAAGAATCGTCACCTGGTAACTCAGCGCTCGAAGTGCTCTCTGGTCCACGTTCGGTCAAGGGTCGTCGCACTCGCGACGCAGACACGCATCATATTCAAACCGATACGTGTGGATCCCTCGCGGGAAAGCGGATCACTATGATTGGCGGCGAACACATTTACCGTCTTCACTTACAACTCCTCCAACACAGGGAACGTGCCGAGCGGAAATCGTTTCCTTGCCCTTACCACGAATTCTGTACCCATCACCGTATCTGTTTACCTGCCCAATATTTCCGAAACCGAAATGACACGCCACCACCACGTTATATCAAGCCGCCGACGACGCAGGAACTCGTCGAGACAGAGTCCGCGGTAGTCAACTACGTCGTCTCCGACACGCTTTTATCCGCAAGGGACGAGTCGTCATGGGAGTATACTTTGCCTTTTGTGGATCCGACGACAGGCGTCCGATTGCGTGAAACGTATTGGCTTCCGGCCGCACGGAAAGCCAATGTCGTCATCCTAGGGCGCGGTCCTCTGAGTGCGCCCGGTCACACGTATACCGGAAACTGGTCCTTCTTGCGTCACCTGCCAGACTACGTGGATATTCATAAATCAGGTACCGCTATCGCAGCAAGCGAGTTGGGATACGAACGCCAGGACGACATGCACGCTCCTACGTACCACAACGAACCACGATCGCTTGAAATCCTCAATGCAGCGGTGCATCTGACCGTGTCCCGTTTCTTGCCCGACGTCGTTCAACTTTTGCGGTCCATTCGACGGGAGGTTCAACCGAGCAAAAAGAAACGACTGATTTGGCCGAGCAGTTGGTATCGTTTCCCTGGCCGAGGTATCTCACGATCCGTTCTCCTCCGTCCACGTGTCCACTCCAAGGTACGAAACACGATACGGCAAATATTCGTTTCTCGCCGTCGACCCTGGGCCAGCTCCTCGGCGGAGCACGTTATCATACTGCAGCTCTCGGCACTCATTAACACGGACGTCATGGACACGGCCGTTCTTGAAGATCCGTGGACGTTGTTCTTCAATGCGCAAGGTGAGTGGCCACGCGGAGTGATCACTAATTACGCTAGCATACCACGTTGACGCTGCGTCTATCAGTCTATCTGCAAAACATGGTGCTCAGAGAGATCCTGCCTCGGTACGGTATCGTGTTCCTACCGCTTAACGAACCGTGGGTGTGTTTTCGATTTCCCTACGGGTGTGCTACGGACATCGACCTTGAACGGACGGCGACCGTCGGAGAGGCATTCTTGAGAGGAATCGATCGTGTTCTTAGGTATTTGGAATAACTCCGCGCCGGTCGGTCATAGAGTAAAACGTAGATCGTTCTAAAGTCTCTTGAATCACATTAAGTAAAGGACTGTTTGGTTGACGTGACTTTCCATATCAACCACACCCACATCCTTTCAAGCCGAAAACATACCAGTCATCGTCTTAAAAGAAACGGATCCCGTCGACTGCGAAGTACTTGGATCCACGAGCAGGTCCCTCCACTGAGTCCACGGCGAGAAAGCGGCCCAGAGTTGAAGAAAAAACTGCAACGAAGTTGGACTTCAAAGGAAAGAAGGCGAATCGATCTGAAATGACTGGAGCCGGTCCGAGCCATTCCTGAACAGCGCCGATGATCGAATCGTAACTTTGCCAGCCCGATCAGTAACCACTCACGTTCAAACACGTCCAGCTATTGTCTCGGTGTCGATCAGATAGGTTACAGAGCGACTGCCGATGTAGTTGTACGAATACAAACGCTACGTGCGATGTCTTGCGCAACCACTTCAAGGAGACAACTGAGACGCATTCTGAAGCCAAGACGTAACGAGACGAAGACGAGAATTGTACGATGGGAGGGCCCTAGTTTTTGGTGGACCTGGTATAAGCCGTGGAGGCAAAGCCGATCTGTTTGTTGGTAGTATCGTAGACACTGTAGTAGCGCTCGCTAGACCCTAGATAAGCCCGGGACTGAGGGAGGAAAAAACGAACGAGCACATACAGGAAAGTGTAGCCATTGATGAAGTCCACTCCACTCCCGGAGACGGTACCGATGCTGCCGACGACGAGGTAGATCGAGCCCGAGCTCCCACCGATGACTGAATTGAGCGAACGCGGCCAGATCTGTGCGTTGGGCGACAGGTCATAGGACGTGCCTCCGATGTGGAACGTCAACGGCTTCAGTGCGGAATACTGGGAGGAGGTGGCGGTCAGGAGTCCGGTGGCAGAGTCCTGGGTGGCGCCTGTCGCGGACTGGTATTTCTGGAATGCATCTATAGGATACAGATGTAAGAGGGGCGAGTAGTCTGACCAACCAGTCTCAACGGATCACTCACCCGAGGCGATGAGAATGAGGGTAGTGCCGGTGTCGACGATACCAGCGGTCGACGACATAATGGTGGTGTTGCCATAGGTGATCGACTGATCGATGCCCCAATATTTCGCCGAAGGGGAAGTTGTCGTGAGTGGAACATACTTCACTGAGCTGGTGATGACAGAATCGTCATAGCCGCCAAAGGTGAGCGATCCGCCCTGGGACACAGAAGCCGGGATGAAGTAGACCCCGAGTACCTCCTCAGAGATCGTTTTCTGAGTGAGAAGGTTGTCCATTATCGTAGGGACCCCGTGCCGCTGACCGTAGTGGAAGTCAAGTCAACAGGGCCCACACCAAGGATTCCATCATCGTTATAGAAAACAACGGCGAAGCTGGCAACTCCAATGAACTGTTTGGGAATTGCTACGCCGGGGGCGAGCGTGATACTATCGATCCATTCCTCTCCTGAAAACTGTCCAGAACCGTAAGACACCGACTATGATCACCTTTAAGCCTGACGCAAACAGCGTGAAGTCGTGAGAAACGTACAACGGTGTTTCCGGTGTCTTGACTGGTGCTAGTCTTGGTGTATGACTTGGCAGCTCCGATCCAGGTGTTGGAGCTTCCGGTATCAATCAGGAGTGTGTCTGTGATCGCTTGGCTCGACGTTCGTATCAGTGAAAAATCCACATACAATTTGTTGCGGGATTGCCAACTCCAACTTCAGCGGTGCAGACAAACACCGCGTTTGTGACGCCAGCAGATGGGTTAGGCTGGCCTCCATAGCCAGCGTTCATGAAGGCCTGGGCACGAGCACGATCTTTCTCGACAAGGTTAATCGTGCCGCTCTCGGCAAATCTCGTAACAAAGCTAAGAGTATTCTTGCCGGTTCCACGAGTGAGTGGACTCGCATCCGCAACAGCTAAGCTGATGAAGATGAGTGACAGGAGAGCTCTAGAAGGGAACATGGTGATCTATCCAGAGGAATAAGATGAATAGAGGTCAATATCGAGTTCTTAAATACACTGGACTCTATCTCATCATATGACGCGATACAGAGCGCATACGATGGACTATCCCGTATCGAAAACGAACCACACGTACAAGTCATGACGTGTCCACTCGAGAAATGTTGATTATGGAGAATAATTGCTTCCGTGAGGGATCTCCGAATAGGCGATCGAGCATGTGAGATTGACGGACAGTATGCATCATGGGGGAAGTTCAATCAGGCTTAGTTGAAATAAACTGCCAGTGGGAGTCAGGCTTTGCCGGATATGTCCGACGCCAGAGTTGGAACCACGCGAGCAAAGTAGGGCGCACGCAGCGAGGAACGAGAACAGCACCCAATTTAATATCTCAACGACAATTGCAGCCTGCAGGATGCTGAAAGCTGCAGGAGTCGTCATGCTAGCGTACAAGAAGCAAATGAAATCGGTGACGTTTCTAGCTTCCCTGAGATCAAAACCACACAGCAGAAAGTCGACATCATACGTGAATGGCAGGAGGATATGAGCTCAACTTTGCGCAACGATTGCAGCGTTTGGGCGGTGTCTGGGAAACCAAAGGGGAAAATGTACACGGCGAAGTGGACCGTGACCCTGCATCGATCGACTTACGACGATTGCAAAACAATTGTTTGCCTGACCGTGTACTGCCAACCACTTATAACCGTCGGCGAGTGATAGACCAAGCTCGATACTGATAGATCTTCTGTATTTCCTGACCCGATTTCATACAATACGATTGACTGTTCTATTTTGCAGACAGACGGGTTGCCCGGAGGGCCGGACTTGACCTTCCCGAAAAAGAAGCTTTATTAGGCTTGACCCCGAATTATGTCGTCAACAAATACTTCGGCTGACCCCGGCAATAAATCCATCCCCAAACACTTACCTCTGCTAGACTTACACGTGCTCAGGCCTCAGCTAAAGCCGATGGCGACACAATAAGGGGTATGCCACTGCATTTTCACACCTCTTCTGGCAACGTGTAGCGCAAGATTCCTACGACGACTTCGCCGATCTGAAGAACCTGAGGTTTACGCACTGGGACAAGCATGCGAAGCTCAGGCGTCATCGTCTCGTCAAGTGCCTGTACGTGCAACACAGAGAGCATCAGGTGAACATTCCTCTTGGTTATCACACATAGTTAGTACTTACATTATTGTAACAATCGTGAGTCAATGTGCGCACTTGTCAGTGATCACCAATCACACAATGCGCGCGGCCGCTACCGTGACCCTCTCAAACTTCGTCACCCCAACGAGCTCAAAACTAGACGCTGGAACTTGGAACCTAACCCTGTAACGACCCCATCTGACCGTACTGCGCTAAGTTTCAAGTCAGCTCCCACGAGACCCAGCTCGCTACCAACCGAAGTGCTCATCTTGATCTTCCAGTTCGTATTCGAAGCATGCGTCGACTGGAACAAAACCAACACCATTGATCCGAAACACGCGATAGTATGGCTAGAAGACGACCACCTGTCGCCTTCCCTCTTTCCGTATGCCCTCGCCTTCGTGTGTGTGTCAGATGGCTATACATCTTGAACAGTATCGCGGCATACTGGACACGCCTAGTGATCACCGTGGACTCTCATGCGACATCGCCGATCGCCATCCAAACTCTGTTGCGATGGGCAGTAAATTTTCTCTTGTTACTTGACGTCGCGAGGCATCCTGGTAATTCGGGGGCACCGACAGAGATGAACACACTAGAGTCTGAATCGTGATTGACATCCTCCGACCACACATCCATCGCACCAGGTCCCTTACCTTCAACGTCAAGTATAGCTCATCCCTACCTGCGCTTTGGAAGGAGCAAGGAGAGGCATGCTCACATTGATGAGCAGTCCCTCCGACGTAGGTAGCACCCCAGATCTTCCTTGATTACCCGAGATACACCCCACCGGATACGGCATTTCTCATTACTCGAAGTCGCTTCCCTGGCAAAAGTCACGCTTGGCGGACACTTTTTCAACGACGTGCTGATGTTCAGACAACAACGCATTCACTGGTTTCGTCACGTCACTGTCTTGACCGTTCGCGGTTATACGGCCTCGGGTGGAGGTGGATTGTCCTTGTACAGATTCAACTGCATGGTGCAGACTTGCATGTTCCTAGAGCGGTTGACGGTCGAGAACATTGACTTCTCCATCAACGAGTCGCATCCCTCGTATAGGTTCCACCTTGAAGCTCCGATCGTCTGCCTGCGCAAGCTCACTGACGAAGAAGCCGTCGCAAGTCTTGTGTCGCAGAGCCTTGGAACTCGATCGAAGCAAATCGTCACGGTCGCACACTGTCCCTTTGACGGTTTCGGAACGCGTGACCAAGACTTTTCTTCCATCGATCTCATACTCGAGAGAACGAATGCAAGCGCCACTGCCATGGACGCGTAACGGAGAGAACCTTTCGTTGATCGAGTGTCCTGGGGTGTCTGGTGCGTTCCTGCGACGTTCCGTCTGATCTTCGTCGTCTGCGCATCGTTGACTGCGATAACGTCAGCACGGCAGAGTTGATAGCTCACGAGAGATCCGATCGGAAATGGATGTACTATTCCCTGGGATGACGAGGTGTTTGCGGTGTTGGTCGAATTGAACGTTCACGGTAGATCTCGAGCAGGCAATGTGGTTCGCGGACCTTTTTCGTGTAGTATGATGATTTTGTTACCCACCGACAACGTAGTATCGGTTTCAGTGCTATCAGGACAATGAGTCGATGAGGAGTCATGTGATATTTAGTGACCCAGAGGAGTGGGACTTCGTTCGGCTGCTCAAAGCCTCTCGATGCTTTCATTCTACACAAATTAGCCAACTCCCCACGACCAAGCTCAGAGAGAATACGACACGCTTTCGGTGAAGCGGACTCGACATGCCCATCTTCAAACGACCGACAACATGGTCAGTCGGCGACGACTCTGCAACTTCCTCGGATCACGAACCCAGCAACGTCGGACCGCAGGCGGTGGAAGGCCTCCGTGACGCACAGCAAGAGTCAGAGCGCCAGGCAATGTTGTACGACGCTCAGATACATGAACTAGTACGAAAGGTCCGTCGATCGTACTCATCACGGCTGGGACTCTTCCGGTACGACTTGTATCCTTAGAGGCGTTTTTTCTTCAAAGCACGCTTTCTCTTCCCACTTGGCATCGTTCGTACGTCCAATATCTCAGATCGTCCTTGGCGTTCGTGCCTCACCTTTCCATAGTCGGTGTTCTCCTGGGGTTCATTCTCATACAACCCTCTGACGTGCGGGAAATGCATGCGCACCTCCTCCTCTTGATGCAAGAATATGACATCTCGCTCAGGCTGCCTGAAATAGACTTTTCACGTGTCGAAGTCGAGTGGGGACGCCTACGTAGCAATATTCCAGAAGTCTGGAAGTTGAACAATGATGGGCGCGAGTTTCAAGTCGGTGAAGCGATGAAGATGCGGGGTCTCACTGCAGAGTACCCTGTCGTAGTCATGCCTGGCATCGTCTCGACCGTGCGTAATTCTGATTCAGTTCAAATCTGACCCGACGAATGCAGCTGAATTGGCTGTAGTCTTTGGAGTCTTGGTCGACTTCACCAGAATATCGACCCTTCTTCCGCGAGAAAGTGTGGGGCGGTTTCAATATGATCTCGCAGGTGGTATTCAATCGAGAGTGGTGGATGGCAGCCATGATGCTCGATCCGGAAACCGGTCTTGACACTCCAGGTGCAAAAGTTCGAGCAGGGGAAGGTATCAACGCCGCCAGTAGTTTTATGACAGGATATTGGATCTGGTTCGGTCTTCGACGTCTCGGATCAAGACTATATGCTCATCTGCCCATCCATTAGGGCCAAGATCATCGAAAATCTCGCAGTCGTCAATTACGACACGAACAATCTTTACCTCGCAGCATATGATTGGCGATTGTCAATGTGGAATCTCGAAGAGCGGGACGGCTACTTTTCCAAGCTGAAGATCATGATCGAAGGTCTCAAGTAAGTCTTCGTATGATAGTGACTATTCCGTTACAGCTGTCCCATCTCGACGTAGGAAACGCCAGAACAAAAAAGTAGTCATAGCCGCTCACTCCATGGGCGCTACAGTATGTCATGTTTTTTTTTGTCGACTAGTTCCATTCACGTTGGGCCTTGGCTTAGGTGGCACTTGTAAGCATTCTGGTATGTATCTCTCGTCGGGACGGACACTGACCTTGCGACAGTACTTGTTCGTGAATTTTGACAGTCCAAGAGCCGGGTGACTGAATTCTAGTAATGCTAGCTTCAAATGGGTCGAATCCCCTGCACACGGGGGCGGTGGACCTGACTGGGTGGAGGTCAGTCTTGTCACGCATCTTCATATGAACACTCAGATTTTCTTCAGAACCACATTGAAACGTTCATCAGTATTGCTGGCGCATATCTGGTATGTGGCAATTTCATCAACTACGAGTATTTCTGACCAGGTTACAGGGTACAGTGAGCTGCTATTAAAATCTTCATCTCAAACTACAGTAACCATGGTATCAACCGTGAATCCAGACAAAGGCAATGTCCGCTTTCCTTTCAGGAGAGATGAGAGACACTGTGGACATGAATCCTGCGGGGGCTTATGGTCAGTTCAAGAGCATATATTCACGTCCGATAACCTCATGCCCGCGTCAGTACTCGAACGTTTCTTCTCCAGGAGCGAACGCCAGCAGCTGTTTCGCAGCTGGGCTGGAAGTGCAAGCTTGTGGGTCAAGGTACACATCTCATAGAGCTCATCAACAACGTATCTTATTTTCATTACTCCAAGGGCGGGGATACGATATGGGGCAATGCGACATGGGCACCGGATGACGAACGTGAAGCTTCCCATTCACATGGAGCACTCATCTCTTTCCGCCGAGGACTGGACGTCGCATACGGCACGGGTGTCGCGGAACAAACGAAGAACATGACGGCAAACATGGTGGGAGATTGGATTCTTGAACGTACACCGAGCAGCTTCCAGGTCGGGCATCGCTTCATTTGGGATCGCATCTGAATTATAAACTGAATTCTTTGTGATGGCAGAAAATGCTATCAACGAATTACTCCATTGGGATCGAGCGTGACGAGGAAGCGTTGGCGAGGAACGACTTTGATCATAGAAAATGGACCAACCCTCTCGAGATAAGGTATTTGGGTGATTCTTTTTTGCGCATGGCTTGGCTTATCGGCATCTGCTGGAAAGGCTTCCTAACGCCCCATCGATGAAATTCATTTGTGTCTATGGGCACGGAAAGGAAACAGAAGTGCGTGGCGTCGTTGTGGAGCTTCTCTGTCACGGTATTAATTTGAATCGTCCTAGCGATCTTATTGGTAGGTCATGCCGACGCAATGCGCAATCTAGGTTGATTATACTCGATTGGCAGGTATGCCCATGCCCGACAAGTGCCGAACGAGTCGCTGGTAGATACAGAACCGGCCAAGGCACAAGAAGTGGAACTTGAAAACTCTGCTCGTCCCTCGTTGGATTACACCCCTCGACTCCGCTCAAGTTGGATCGATGCAGAGTACACCAACGAGAACCTGACCCCCAAGGCATGATGAAAGTCCAAGAGTGTGCTCGACGATGTTCTTACGATGGCCATATAGGTCCGCAACGGCGTCAACATGGGAGAAGGTGACGGGACAGTCAGTGTCTTAAGCATGGGCGCAATGTGTGTCGAAGGGTGGAAACGCCCTCGATGGAACCCTGGAAGAATCAACGTTACCACCGTGGAGGTGCGGCGATCGACTGATATAGACGTCTAATGAACTTAAGCGTATTGTTTGCCCGCTTTTACAGCTTCCTCACCGCCCCGTGCCAAACATCCCTCGCGGTGGTGCCAATACGAGCGATCACGTCGACATTCTTGGATCCACGGCCGTGAACGAGATCATTCTCAAAGTTGTAACTGGGGTCGGCCACGAAATCGAAGAGAGCGTCGTCTCTCACATACGAGAGTACGCTGGTCACATACATTGGGATTAACGGCGTTAGATTATGGTTATTACTGCGTTCGATTCGCTACGGTCATAGCACACTCGAATTCACGGGTTCACGTTTCTGTCTTCTACCGCACCAGCCTGAGACGCAACGAATCGGAGTTCCTGGTTGCACGGAATTGGTAGACTCTAGCTCTACTTGGCTTCGATGTTCCCTCGATGAAATTTATGGGTTGATCCGTCTTTGCGACGTGGGTTTTGCATCGGGATCCTGGGATACGCACACTTCGTGGGTCGTATATAAAGAGCAGCGGGGGCGGTTAGTTGTCATAAACTGACATTTTGACCCTGGGACCCATGGAGTCCACAATCCCAACCGTAAGACATCGCTCATGGCGGTCAGCCCTTGATTTAAGCTATTTGACTATTCGTGTCAAAGCATACTCAGGTGCTCGTCGTCGGCGGTGGCCCGGCAGGAAGCTACGCCGCGTCTGTGATGGCGAGGGAAGGACTGCAAGTCGTACTGCTCGAAGCAGCACAGTTCCCAAGGTCGGTTTCGTGGCATGTGCTGTAGATATTCCTGACACGGTGCTGCAGATATCATATAGGCGAGAGTCTGATCCCGTCCGTTCGCCACTATCTCAAGTTTATCGGCGCGGAGCAGAAGCTGGTCGAATACGGTTTCAAACACAAGGTACGTCACTTTCGTTGAGGCATCCGTGACGGTCGTGTCCAGACGCGTCGTCCTATTTCTGACGTCTCTTCGGAATCCATAGCCGGGTGCAGTTATCAAGTTCAACCAGTTCAAGCGGGAGGGATGTACGTAGCCCCCGCTCGACTCGGTTCAGACCTGTTTACCGTCGTCGGAACCAGACACGGATTTTATTGCATTGGGACACGACAATAGTTCCTGGAACGTGGTCAGTCTCTGTCTTTCACGACGACTCTGATCACTTACGCTCGTGGTTGTGTCGAGGGCGCGTTCAGACGCGTGCGGATTTCGACAAACTGCTTCTTGATCACGCGAGAGAGTGTGGGGCGTGCGTTTACGAACGGACGAGGGTGACGTCGCTTCGCTTCTCGGATCAATCGCGCCCTGTGATCGCTGAATGGAAACGGTCATATCCAACTGAACACTCTGGGGAGATTTCGTTCGATTTCTTGGTCGATGCGACAGGACGAGCTGGCTTGATGTCCGATCGATACATGAAAAATCGACACTATAACGAATCGCTGAGAAACATCGCCCTCTGGGGATACTGGACAGGAGTTGAAACGTATGGTTTCGGAACAGAACGTGAAGGCGCTCCGTGGTTCGAAGCTCTGACAGGCAAGCGTTGAGAGATAAAATCTGTAACCCGAGAACCTGTGCATTGACTGTGCCATAGACGATTCGGGTTGGGCTTGGTTTATCCCGCTTCACGATGGGACGACCTCCGTCGGTGTCGTCGTGAATCAGAAACGATACCAGGAAAGGTGCAAGGCGCTTTCCGAGTCCTCGACGCTCGCACGATATCGAGCTTTGCTGTTGTTCGCCCCCAACTTGACCCGCCTCATTGGTTGTGGGACGTTGGTCCCGCATCCATCGTCCGTCGATGACCCTCGAAGCCCTGCCATGGTGCGAACCACGGCTGATTTCAGTTACTCGGCACCGCGGTATGCAGGCGATTCGTATCGTATCGTCGGGGATGCAGGAGGTATGTGGATGAACGTTTGAACTCCAATGTTGGATGATCGCGACTTTTTTGTTACGAATCGCACAGCGTTCATCGACCCGCTGTTCTCGTCCGGGATCCACCTTGCCATGACGTCTGCCCTGTCGGCTGCAGCTTCCATCTGTGCATCCATTCGTGGGGACTGTTCAGAAACAGAGGCTGCTGCGTGGTACACGAGAAGATTCGCCCTCAGTTACACGAGGTATGAGAGAGTTTTTTCCAAGTCCAAGAAACTGAGGAGAGGAAATATGAGCTAGATTCCAGATGGTCGTATTGAGCGCCTACGAGCAGATTCGGGCAACGCGATTCGATATCCTCAACGACATCGACGAGGACGGGTACGAACGAGCGTTCACGTCCATTCGTCCAGGTATGTATCGGGAGGCGTAAAATCCCGTGGAGGAAATTAGTATGTGGGTCACTGATTGGATTTGGGGGATTCCACTTTTTCAGTCATCCAAGGCGCGTCCGACATGGGCACGCAGTTGTCTGAACGGGAACTCCAGAACGCCCTTGACTTTTGCGGCAAATTCTTTAATCCGACGTCCCCAGAACAACGTGCGCGTGCCTTGCGATGTGGTCTGCCAGACGACCTGTTTGACGTTTCTACGATACCGGTGGATCCCAAGGAGATAGACGTTGCATTGGGTAGCCTGCCAGTGGGCTCGGGCTCGTTGGACGGAGAATCGGCAGAGATCCACAGCGTGAGAATGGTGGTGGAACAGACCAATGCTCGTCGAGTTGTACATCGAGAATATCTCCGCAATAATCTAGAAGCGGAGGAGATTGGCGGCTACGTGGCGAGGTTGCAGAGAGGATTACTGGGCCTATCGACTGTTTGATGAATCTCCACTGTAATCATTAGGGAGAGAAGCCGTACGTGATAACTTCTTCAGATGAAAACAAGTTTTTCTCGACTTGCATGGTTACCAGGGTCCCAAGTCATTAATTCATTGAAGACTCTGACCAGTGCCACACACCTCTCTTCGTACAAAATTAAAGCTGCATGCTCTTCTTGATTGAACACCGTGAAGACTTCCGTCCCCAATGGCTGAACCACCGAATGAGCACAGGTCCGTATGATGATCAGATCCAGCGTCGCCAACATACAGTACTAAGGATTCCGCGGCCGAAACCTCGGTCGACACCTTCAAGATGGAACCTGAAATCTTGCTGCTGACTGCGCCGTAAGTTTGCATAGTAGTACATAGCTCGAATATGATGTTCGTGATGCTGACATCGTTCTCCATTTGAACTCATCTGACCAAACGAAACCATGGGCACGACTTAATGCCAGAGTTTAGTTTCATTTCCACGACGGTCTGAACCTGGCAGCATGTGTGTATCTTTGTTGTGCTCCGAAATTGGGTGCGTCATCCTGATGTTCATGCAATGTAGCACTTACCAGGTCGCCGGGATGACGGATATCTATACATATTTCTTCCAGAGAACACACATGACGGATAATACGTCCTGTGCTCCAGTAGAGCTTTAAAAGACACACGAAAACGGCTGTTCTGCATCGTCAGCGGTACACGATTCAGATGCACTTCCCCTACACGACCCTCTTATCGTTCTTGCTGTTGCCTTTATGCACCGTGGATGCGACCCCTCTCAGCCGTGATACTGGCAAGAGGCTTGCAGTCGCTGCCGGGTTCAATAAATTTGGTGTCAGCAACGTTGCTGAGAAGGATAGAGCCCGTGTCCGATCCCTGAAACAGGGTTCGCATCTCAGCGGACGCAGCACCATTGCTGGGTCGCCGGTCAATGCCACGAATGGTGCTCTTGAATACACGGCTGAGGTCGGTGTTGGCACCCCTCCCACATACCGTACGTTTGTCCACCTCTGTTTGTACCTATGAACCCCGAAGCCGATGGAACATTTCTCCAGATAAACTTTTGGTTGACACGGGAAGCTCTAACACCTGGATCGGGGCTACTCAATCTTACGTTCCCACCAACTCTAGCGTGAACACTGGCAATAAAGTCGTATGTCGTTGACTTGTTCAGTCTGTGCTTTATCCTCAGGATCTCCGTAGTCTCAGACTTATGGGTCCGGGGCATTCTCAGGAGAGGAGTGGCTCGACACCGTCACACTCTCTCCTGACCTGGTAATCAACCAACAATCCATCGGCGTTGCGAACTCGTCCCAGGGTGTCAATGGTTTCGACGGTCTTCTTGGTCTCGGACCTGTTGACTTGACCCAGGACACTGTCAGCAACACATTCGAGGTCCCGACCGTTACAAATAATCTTTACACTCAAAAAAAGATATTACAGGAAGTACTAGGCATCTTCTTCGCCCCATCTGCCGAGTTGGATAATAAGGGGGAACTTACGTTTGGCGGTTATGACGACTCGGCGATAACGAGCTCGGTAAACTATGTCCCGCTTACGACGGTCTCCCCTGCTTCGAATTTCTGGGGCGTCGACCAGTCGATCTCGTACGGCAACACCACCATAGTGTCATCGACTGCTGCCAGTGGAATCGTCGATACCGGCACCACCCTCATCCTCATCGCCACGGGTGAGTGACGCTTTCCTGTTGACCGGTTATCTGATCACTGACGACTCGTGATGGGACTGGGTACTTAGACGCATTCCAGAAATATCAATCCCTGACGGGTGGCATTTTGGACTCCAACACCGGACTCCTGGTTATCACCTCTGCCCAATATGCCAACCTGCAGACGGTCTCGTTCAACATCGGCCGTACTTCTTACGGCCTCATTCCAAATGCCCAGATTTGGCCTCGTTCGTTGAACAACCTCATTGGAGGGAACTCGAGGGCGATATACCTCATCATCAACGACATCGGTTGGTCATCTGGCTCTGGCTTTGATTTCTGCAATGGATACAGCTTCTTGTACGTGAATCTAATCTGTCGTGAAAGGGATTTCCGCCTCATCATGTCCGCTGCGTAGGCAACGCTTCTACAGCGTCTTTGACACCACCAATAAACGCGTTGGTTTCGCTGAGACGGTCTACACTAAATCCACTTCCAACTAGCATCGTACAAGCAAAAAAGAGTCGCTTGAGAAGTATATCTACAGTTGAAGGCATGCTAAACCGTGTACTCGGATGTTTGTCTTCCCTTGTGTATATAAATTGTTCAAGACCATGGGAGGTTTGAATATATTGCTGACGGAACTCAGGGTCAAGTCGACAGGACGACTCGGAGCACACAATTCATTTCAACGAAAGCATTCGATCGGACGGCAGAACGATTAATAAGTACGTGATCAAGAAGGCGTACAAAATCCATCCCCTTAAGAATCAGTTGAACTGCTTTGTGAAGAATCATTAACTACTACCCTCTGGAAGTAAGCACGGCCTTTGATGCCGCAGTGTCGATCTTGTGATATAATTTGCCAACGGAAAAGCCTGGGCGGCCACATATGTGGTGTGATGTTAATGTGGCACCGGCTGCATGCCTTATACAGTACTATCGTTCTGGTCAGCAGACCAGCATCGGAGGCACGATCTCATGCCCAGCGCCTGACGGTCCCTGGTGGTCTGTGGTACTTTTCATGCCAATCTACTACTACCTCCTCAGTGAGCTCGACTTTAGTTATGATCACTTGGACTGCTAACATAGTACTTGGCCGCCCAGACTCTTCCTAGTCTTTGGCACGATCAGGACTTGGGAGTTGAGGAACAATTTAAATGACAGCGCCCGTCACGTGAGTACTTATGTTCTTTGACATGTGATTACGTAAGCAGAAGATGGAGACGATGATTTTTTTTCTTGGGAAGGAGATTCAGATCGGGCTGAAAATGGTTCAATGCAGTTTTTGTTCTTCTCATCTTGTCGCTACTTGAAGTTTTCGTTCAAAAGGACCATGATGGTGATTGCCGTCTAACGTGCCCCATCTACAGCGTGCGGCCGCTGCTTCAGAAGAAGACTCAAATGTTCCTCGAGAACTTGCTGTTCTTCTTTTTGTTGTCCTCGGGTGTTGTGTATGCGAGTCCTGTGGGTCGTGATACCGGCAAGGCAGCTCTCAAATTCTCTGCAAAAATCAATGCCGTTGGCTCCAGCAGCCTTGTTGAGAAGGATCGAGCTCGTGCACAGGCTTTGGTACAGCTCCCCCACCTCAGCGGACGCGCTGCCAGCAGTAGCGTGGTCAGTGCAGCAAATGCCGCCATATTCTACACGGCCGAGATCGGTGTTGGTACCCCTCCGACAAATCGTATGTTTGTCATTTATCCTTTCCTCCATTGAAGTTGAACGATCATTCAAAGACACCCTTCTGATCGACACCGGAAGTTCTAATACCTGGTTCGGAGCAAGTGAACAATATGTCCCCACCAAATCTAGTGTGCGTACTGGGGGTACTGTCGTATGTGATTGTCTTGATTACTTCGGATTCAAATCCTCACCCCGTTGTAGTATGTAACGTATGGTTCTGGGGCGTTCCGTGGAGAGGAATGGCTCGATACCGTCACGCTTTCCCCCGACTTGGTGATTCACAAGCAATCCATCGGTGTTGCTAATTGGACCACCGGCATCAGTGGTTTCGACGGCATTCTCGGTCTTGGTCCCGTTGCCGAGACCCTGGGTACCACTAGCAACGCGCTTGAAGTTCCAACTGTCATGGACAACTTGTACGCTCAACACACGATACCGCGGGAGGTACTGGGCGTCTTCCTCACCCCAGCTTCCGAGTCCCACAGTAACGGGGAACTCATGTTCGGTGGCTATGACGACTCGGTGACAATAAGCTCAGTGAACTATGTTCCCCTCACGACGGCCTTCCCTGCATCTGAATTCTGGGGTATCGACCAGTCGATCTCTTATGGCGGCACCACTATTCTGTCGTCCACTGCTGGAATCATCGATACCGGCACTACCTTCATTCTCCTCGCCACAAGTGAGCAATGCGTTCAAGGTTATGGAAACGCTGACGGTTTACTCTTCTTGGAATTATACAGACGCGTTCAAACGATACCAATCCCTGACGGGTGCAACCCTTGACTCTACGACAGGTCTCCTGACCATCACCTCCTCTCAATATGCCAACCTGAAGACTCTGTCGTTCAACATCGGAGGCACAAGTTATGACTTCATTCCGAATGCACAGATATGGCCTCGTTCGCTGAATAACCTCATGGGCGGGAATTCCAGTGCAATATACCTTGTCGTCAACGACATTGGGTTCCCGACAGGACTTGCCTTTGACTTCATCAATGGCTATAGCTTCCTGTATGCTCTCTCGTTTTACATCCGCACGTCTAGTCCTCACATCATCGATGCATAGCGAACGCTACTACAGCATCTTTGACACTGGTCGTCGACGCTTCGGAATCGCTGAGACGATCTACACATATGCCAACACAAATTAGATGCTTCCAAAAAAGACGTATGATCCGTGGGGGTTCCTGAGCACACGATCGTATGGTGCATTTGGACGGTGATCTTACAGCAGAGCACATGGGGGATGGTATCTTGTTTTTCCTACTTCGGGTTCAAATGGGCAAGGTGGAGTCAAACGCAAAATCGGTGTGGGTCGGGTGTTGCGAAGTTCGTGGCTTCGAATAAATATCTCCGATCAAAAATGTAGTGTGATACGAGCGGAGTTGGTGCGGCGAGACCCCGGCTAGGCACGCCGGAGTCTCCGCCATTCCATTCAAAGCCCGAAAACAACACATTTGCCGGCCCGGTGTTACAGAGTTTCCGACATTCGAACTCCGAACGTCAACCGTTCTGATTTTGGAGCGAGTCCGAGTCGCCGTGCCACAAATTCCTAGCAAGTTCCTTCCAAAGGTCATCAATCATCACATCGGCAATACTACGTCAAATCCTGGGATATGCATACAAAGTTTGGACCGTATGCTATTCGTACGGCGGCAGAAACTCACACCCGAGCGATCAACACGTGGTGTGGCTCTTGCCCCGACATGATCGTATTAGTTTTGCAAGAGTCAGTGGTCGCACTATCTCTCTAGTATCCACGCGTTATAGTCCGTCGTTGAGGGTTACACGCACCGTGACCACGCGGCGCCAAGGCTTGCAGGATTGCTTCACGATGGTGTCAAGTTAGTTTGATGTGTCGCCCCTATCCCCAAATGGACCAAGCGCTCGTACTGATGGGCCTATCGAGCCTATAGAGTGTTATCGCTCTTGGCAAGCAGACACGCCGTTGGTGGAAGAAGGTTCTTTTACAAGAAAGGATTTTGTTATCTCAGGTGCACCGCATGCACTATAGAAGCAAGCACTTGGATCAAACGTCTCAGATAAGTATATAATGATATGGGATTTGTTATTCCAGCTGAACCTGATTGAACTCCCCCATGCGTACTGTCTGTCAATTTCACATGCTCGATTCGCCTATTCGGAGATCCAGCACGGAAGCAAGTGTTTTCCACAATCAACATTTCTCGGGTGGACACGTGTAACTCATGACTTGTACGTGTGGTTCGTTTTTGATACGGGATAGTCCATCGTATGCGCTCTGTATCGCGTCATATGATGAGATAGAGTCCAGTGTATTTAAGAACTCGATATTGACATCTAATTCTTCTAATCATCTGGATAGATCACCATGTTCCCTTCTAGAGCTCTCCTGTCACTCATCTTCATCAGCTTAGCTGTTGTGGATGCGAGTCCACTCACTCGTGGAACCGGCAAGAATACTCTCAGCTTTGTTACGAGATTTGCCGACGGTGGCGCGATCAACGTTATCGAGAAAGATCGTGCTCGTGCCCAGGCCTTCAAGAACGCTGGAAACGTAGGCAAACGTAGCGCATCTGTCGGCGTCACCAACGCGGCGGTGACCTACACCGCTCAAGTTGGAGTTGGCAATCCCGCAACAAGTTGTATGTGGATTTTTCACTCATACGAACGTCGAACCAAGCGATCACAGACACACTCCTGATTGATACCGGAAGCTCCAACACCTGGATCGGAGCTGCTAAGTCATACACAAAGACTAGCACCAGTCAAGACACCGGAAACACCGTTGTACGTTTCTCACGACTTCACGCTGTTTGCGTCAGGCTTAAAGGTGATCATAGTCGGTGTCTTACGGTTCTGGACAGTTTTCAGGAGAGGAATGGATCGATAGTGTCACGCTCGCCCCCGGCTTAGTAATCCCAAAACAGTCCATTGGAGTTGCCAGCACCGCCACTGGTTTCAATGACGTTGATGGAATCCTTGGTGTGGGCCCTGTTGACTTGACTGCCTCTACGGTCAGCGGCACGAACGGGGTCCCTACGGTAATGGACAACCTTCTCACTCAGAAAACGATCTCTGAGGAGGTACTCGGGGTCTACTACATCCCAGCTTCCGTGTCCAAGAGCGGAACGCTCACCTTTGGCGGCCATGACGACTCTGTCATCACCGGCTCGGTCAAGTATGTTCCACTCACGACGGCTTCCCCTGCGTCGAGCTATTGGGGCATCGATCAGTCGATCACGTATGGCGACACCGCCATTATGTCGTCGACCTCTGGTATCGTCGACACCGGCACTACCCTCATTCTCATCGCCTCGGGTGAGTGATCCATTGAGACTGGTTGGTCAGACTACTCGCCCCTCTTACATCTGTATCCTACAGATGCATTCCAGACATACCAGTCCGCGACAGGCGCCACCCAGGACTCTGCCACTGGACTCCTGACCATCACCTCCTCCCAGTATTCCGCGCTGAAGCCGTTGACGTTCCACATCGGAGGCACGTCCTATAACCTGTCGCCCAACGCACAGATCTGGCCGCGTTCGCTCAATTCAGTCATCGGTGGGAGCTCGGGCTCGATCTACCTCATCGTCGGCAGCATCGGTACCATCTCCGGGACTGGACTGGACTTCATCAATGGCTACACTTTCCTGTATGTGCTCGTTCGTTATTTCCTCCCTCCGTCCCGGATGCTTATCTAGGGTCTAGCGAGCGCTACTACAGTGTCTACGATACTACCAACAAACGGATCGGCTTTGCCTCCACGGCTTATACCAAGTCCACCAAAAACTAGGGCCCTCCCATCGTTCAATTCTCGTCTTCGTCTCGTTACGTCTTGGCTTCGAAATGCGTCTCAGTTCTCTCCTTGTAATGGTGTTATGTGTTGCATGATATTTTGGAACGTGTTGTATTGCTGTCTGCCGGCAAGGCGTCTGAGCCTGAAGCTTTGAAGAACGATATAAGCTTTCAATTTGATTAGTACCTGCCCGTTCCTGTGCGGTACCACTAAACCATTCCTCTCCATACCAGGTTCGATGACAGCCATGAATCATATTCCTCGGTGGTTGACACGATAAATAAAGAGGTTCCTGTTACATACGATCTGACGTCGGTTCTATCAGCCCGGTACATATATGATCGTCAACGATCAACTCGGAATGATATTAATGTGATTCAAGAGACTTTAGGACGATCCACGTTTTACTCTACGACCGACCGGCGCGGAGTTATTCCAAATACCTAAGAACGTGATCGATTCCTCTCAAGAATGCCTCTCTGTGGCAGCCGTCCGTTCAAGGTAGATGTCCATAGCGAAACACACCCACGGTTCGTTAAGCGGTAGGAACATGATACCGTACCGAGGCAGGATCTCTCTGAGCACCACGTTTTGCAGATAGACTAATAGACGCAGCGTCAACGTGGTATGCTAGCGTAATTAGTGATCACTCCGCGTGGCCACTCGCCGTGCGCATTGAAGAACAACGTCCACGGATCTTCAAGGTCCGTAACGTCCGCGTTAACGAGCGCCGAGAGTTGCAGTATGATAACGTGCTCCGCCGAGGAGCTGGCCCAGGGTCGACGGCGAGAAACGAATATTTGCCGTATCGTGTTTCGTGCCTTGGAGTGGACACGTGGACGGAGGAGAACGGATCGTGAGATACCTCGGTTAGGGAAACGATACCAACTGCTCGGCCAAATCAGTCGTTTCTTTTTGCCCGGTTGAACCTCCCGTCGAATGGACCGCAAAAGCTGAACGACGTCGGGCAAGAAACGGGACACGGTCAGATGCACCGCTGCATTGAGGATTTCAAGCGATCGTGGTTCGTTGTGGTACGTAGGAGCGTGCACGTCGTCGTGGCGTTCGTATCCCAACTCGCTTGCTGCGATAGCAGTACCGGATTTATGAATATCCGCGTAGTCTGGCAGGTGGCGCTCTCAAGGTGTCGCCGTCGGCTTTAGCTGAGGCCTGAGCGCAGGCACTGGGGAACACTTGTAAGTCTAGCAAAGGTAAGTATTTGAGGAAGGATTTATTGCCGAGGTCTGCCGAAGTATTTTTTGAAGGCTTGAAGCCAATTGCAAGTAAAGCTTGACAATATTAATAGAGCTTCTTTTTCGGGAAGGTTAAGTGTCCGTGACGTTACGACATAACGTGACCTACATTGCTCACGTGGTTCCAACTACCGTCGGTCTGGCGTCGGACATATCCGGCAAAGCCTGACTCCCAGTTTATTTCAACTGAGCCAGTTGAACTTCCCCCATGATGCATACTGTCCGTCGATCTCACATGCTTGATTCGCCTATCGGAGATCCAGCACAGAAGCACGTATTCTCCACATTCAACGTTTCTCGGGTGGACACGTCATGACTTGTACCTGTGGTTCGTTTTCGATACGAGATAGTCCATCGTATGCGCTCTGCATTCGCGTCATATGATGAGATAGAGTCCAGTGTATTTAAGAACTCGATATTGGCATCTATCATTTTATTCCTCTGGATAGATCACCATGTTCCCTTCTAGAGCTCTCCTGTCACTCATCTTCATCAGCTTAGCTGTTGTGGATGCGAGTCCACTCACTCGTGGAACCGGCAAGAATACTCTCAGCTTTGCTACGAGATTTACCGAGAGCGGCACGATTAACCTTGTCGAGAAAGATCGTGCTCGTGCCCAGGCCTTCATGAACGCTGGCTATGGAGGCCAGCCTAACCCATCTGCTGGCGTCACAAACGCGGCGTTTGTCTACACCGCTGAAGTTGGAGTTGGCAATCCCGCAACAAATTGTATGTGGATTTTTCACTGATACGAACGTTGAGCCAATCGACCACAGACACACTCATCATTGATACCGGAAGCTCCAACACCTGGATCGGAGCTTCCAAGTCATACAACAAGACTAGCACCAGTCAAGACACCGGAAAGAACGTTGTACGTTTCTCACGACTTCATGCCGTTTGCGTCAGGCTCAAAGGTGATCATAGTCGGTGTCTTACGGTTCTGGAAGCTTTTCAGGAGAGGAATGGATCGATCGTGTCACGCTCGCCCCCGGCTTAGTAATCCCAAAACAGTCCATTGGAGTTGCCAGCACCGCCACTGGTTTCGGTAGCTTTGATGGAATCCTTGGTGTGGGCCCTGTTGACTTGACTTCCACTACGGTCAGCGGCACGAACGAGGTCCCTACGGTAATGGACAACCTTCTCACTCAGAAAACGATCTCTGAGGAGGTACTCGGGGTCTACTACATCCCAGCTTCCGTGTCCAACAGCGGAACGCTCACCTTTGGCGGCTATGACAATTCTGTCATCACCAGCTCAGTGAAGTATGTTCCACTCACGACAACTTCCCCTTCGGCGAAATATTGGGGCATCGATCAGTCGATCACCTATGGCAACACCACCATTATGTCGTCGACCGCTGGTATCGTCGACACCGGCACTACCCTCATTCTCATCGCCTCGGGTGAGTGATCCATTGAGACTGGTTGGTCAGACTACTCGCCCCTCTTACATTGGTATCCTATAGATGCATTCCAGAAATACCAGTCCGCGACAGGCGCCACCCAGGACTATGACACCGGACTCCTGACCATCACCTCCTCCCAGTATTCCGCACTGAAGCCGTTGACGTTCCACATCGGAGGCACGTCCTATAACCTGTCGCCCAACGCACAGATCTGGCCGCGTTCACTCAACTCTATCATCGGTGGGAGCTCGGGCTCGATCTACCTCATCGTCGCCAACCTCGGTATCATCTCCGGGACTGGACTGGAGTTCATCAATGGCTACACTTTCCTGTATGTACTCGTTCGTTATTTCCTCCCTCAGTCCCGGGCTTATCTAGGGTCTAGCGAGCGCTACTACAGTGTCTACGATACTACCAACAAACGGATCGGCTTTGCCTCCACGGCTTATACCAAGTCCACCAAAAACTAGGGCCCTCCCATCGTACAATTCTCGTCTTCGTGTCGTTACGTCTTGGCTTCAGAATGCGTCTCAATTGTCTCCTTGAAATGGTTGCGTAAGACATCGCACGTAGCGTTTGTATTCGTGCAACTACATCGGCAGTCGCTCTGTAACCTATCTGATCGACACAACTTTTCAATCGAGACAATGTTTTTAGCTGGACGCGTTTGAACGTGAGTGGTTACTGATCGGGCTGGCAAAGTTACGATTCGATCATCGGCGCTGTTCAGGGATGGCTCGGACAGGCTCCAGTCATTTCAGATCGATTTGCCCTCTTTCCTTTGAAGTCCAACTTCGTTGCAGTTTTTTCTTCAACTCTGGGCCGCTTTCTCGCTGTGGACTTAGTGGAGGGACCTGCTCGTGGATCCAAGTGCTTCGCAGTCGACGGGATCCGTTTTTTTTTAAGCCTCCCTGCATGAACTCGTCGGCCCTGCAATACCTCAGGCATTGCACTTTGCACGCTATCAGGCATTGAAAAGCACCAACAAGGATGTCGTGCAGACGGCCGAAGACGACGCGATCGGTCAGAAACTGACACCCAAGAGAAACAGATCATGGCATCCGACGCCGCTGTCGTGTCTGCATTGGAGGATGGCATCTGTTCAGTTGGATGCGCTTGATTCGCTTTTGAATAGATACAAGGACAGATCCCAGAGAACCAGTCACTGGCAACTATCCTATATGGAATCGTGGAGGTTTTCATCGTGCGATGTACCGGGTTTAGATCATGTTGACTCTGTATGGATACGGGAGTGCTCCACTGCTCCCCATGCCATGGGCGGCTTGCGACGGGCGCAAGTCTTGCAATTCAAAAGGCTTTCCTTGAAAAATTTACGTCTCAGGAGCTCATCCAAATTAGCAAGGTCTCCAGGTTCCTGATAGGTGCTGCCAATTGGGTGGTCTTTGCCGAGTGTAAACTAGTGGGGTCCCTCAGTAGACCTCTGTCAGTCTGCGGAAAACCTCGACTTAGCCTACCTTTGCCATTTAAAAAAAAATAAAAACTTTGACAGACGATTTTAAAGGATTTTTTCTGTTCGCTGGTCCTCGCGTCATTCTGCGGTGCTATGAGGAACAGAGTTCCGACCCTGTTGCCGCTGAGTTACATCATGGGTGATGAGACCTATTAGATAGGTAAGACTCATCAGTAAAGCATGAGTAATCTGTAGTACTTACCATTAGTGACAACCAAATCGAATTTTCACCCGACATTCTCATTGTTGCGCATACAGACACCTGACGGCGAGATGATGACTCGGAGGTCTGAACCTCCGGTCCTTCGGATTGGCCCTGTCCTCGCCACCATAGTTGTCGTAGAGATTTTGTCACATAGTATAGCCAGGAGAGGTGCGTAAATGCAACGAGATGAAGGGGCCGGGGGGCGAAAGGGTCCCCCATTGCAGCGGCTAATGAGCTGACAAAAATGGTATCGAGCATGTGAATGTAGAAGGTAAAAAACACTAGCAAGCCAATGGCAACCATAGCAGCGAAGATGATGCTCGAAGACGCTGGTGACCGTGACAAATGACATAAATGCCGCCATGACAACAAATTTACAGGACGACATACCTATCTCAACAAGGAGAGGGACACAATAATCTGAAAGGGGAAGAACGTACAGTGCATGAAAAGTGAGACGCCAGATATTGCTCCATGGTTGGCATTGGTGTGCCGAGCTGTGCATGCCAAAGAAAAGTGTGGTGGCACCAGTCAAAGATACAACTGCGAAAATTTCGGGGAGACCAGGTGATGTTTCGTGCGACCTACATAGGAGATACAATGCAGCAGTTACCACACCGTGGGCAAGCACGACGAAGGTTAGGTGATGGAGGAAATGGAAAAGAAACTGATTGGTTTGTGGGACTTCTGGGTGAAGATTTGCTTCAGCCATGGTTGTCGGCAGCTCGGACATGATGGATCATGGCCAACTCTGAGAATAGGGGTTGTCTGCAGTGACACCTTACTACTTACATAATCAAGGTGTCGGTGAACCCTAGGAGAACACCGACTATGGAAAGGTACGAATGCTCTGAGAAATTGGACGTACAAACGATGCCAAGAGGGAAGAGAAAGCGTGCTTTGAAGGAAACCCGTTGTTTCGCCATAACCAATTCGCGAGCAGCAGAATCCGAAGTATACCGCACTCCATCCTTCGTGATCGTATTTCACGAAAAGACCTCCACATGCTCCGCGAACCACATTTCCTGTTCGAGGTAAATAGGAGAACCCCTACAGTGAACATGCAATTCGACCAACGCCGCACTCGGTTCGTAATCGGGACCGCCAGGGAATAGCACGTCCACTGGCATTTCCGATTGGATCTCTCGTGACCTCACCAAGGCTATCAACCCTGCCGTGGTGACGTTCTCGCAGTCAACGATGCGCAGGCGACAGAGGTCAGGCCGCGTCTCCATAGGAACCCGTCGCAGGAACGCGCCAGGCACCCCAGGAGACTCGATCAACGAAAGATTCTTCCGTTCCAAAACCAGCACGTCCATCGCAGCGGCGCTCGCATTCGTTCTCTCGATTATGAGATTGATGGAAGAAAGCCTTGTCCAAAAGAGGTTACGCGTTCCGAAACCGTCAAAGGGACAGTCTGCGACCGTGACGACTTGCTTCGGTCGAGTTCCAAGGCTCTGCGACACAAGACTTGCGACAGCTTCTTCAACCGATTTAGGAACATGCAAGTCTGCATGCAGTTGAACCTGTACAAGAATATTCCACCTCCACCCGAGGCCATATAACCGCGAACGGTCAAGACGATGTGACGAAACCAGTGAATGGGTTGTTGTCTGAACATCAGCCTGAGCACGTCGTTGAAAAAGTGTCTGCCGCGCGTGAATTTTGCCAGGGAACCGACTTCGAGTAATGAGAAATGCCCGTCGCTGTTTCTGGTGGGGTCCATTCGAGGGAGATCTGGGGCACTATCTGCGTCGGAAGCACTGCTCATCAAAATGAGCATACCGAGGGATCGTGCCTCTCCTTGCTTCCTCCAAAGCGCAAGTCGCGAGGAGCTATACTTGAAGGTAAGGGGACCTGGTGCGACAGATGTGTGGTCGGAGGATGTCAAGCATGGTTCGGACTCGAGTGTGTTCGTCTCCGTCAGTGTCCCTCGAAGATCCTCGCGATGACGAGTTGCAAGGGAAAATCTCCCGTCCATCGCAACAGAGTTTGGATGGCGATCGGCGATGTCGCATGAGAGTCCACGGTGATCACTAGTCGTGTCAAGTAG
>JBBPLY010000196.1:0-35400 GCA_038090035.1 Xerocomus nothofagi | reverse complement strand
AGGCAGATTGGATTCATTATTTTTTTGAGGATATTATATGGTGATGTTGACTTGAGCAAAAGCGAAGGGGTACATTCCTACACCCGGTGACATGCTCGAGCGTTGACGTCACGGGCCTCACGGCACTCCTGGGCATTTCAAAGCTGACGAAGTCATAGAGAGGGATTGCAAGTCACCCCTCTCTCTGCCAGACGCATGCCCCGCAACTGACTGAATCATGATCCTAGATACGGGTACGATCGTGAGGAGCAGTGCGACGAAGAGGGCTTGGTCCATGCCGAACGGTTCAATGTGCGAATTTGTCGACATTATTATCTAAATAATAGCACTTCTGTTCCCCCACGCATTTTTCCTTTGTTCGCCTAGTACCTCTGTAAGTCCACTGAAGAGAGTTCCAATAAGTTTCGGCCTCGTTTTCAAGTTGAAATCCCTAATACATACTACGATGGTGAGGATCTATCCAAGTTCCTGCGGATCTGCGCACCAGTTACATATAAGGCATGGTCGATGCAGCCACGGTAGTCCCATTTCCTCCCGAAAATGTCGCATACCACGAGTGCGTGCTTGATGATCGGTCCGATCTCCAGCTCCGGCGGTTCCAGAAGAAAGTGTATTGGTAGGACATCCATCCGGCGGCGAAAAAAAAAACGACGTGAAGATAAAGAAGACAGGTAAGGAAACAGGATTCAGACTCGGACGACTGCGTTCGAATCATTGGTCATAATGTCTACCTGCCGACCTCTAACACCAGGGTCAGATTCCAATGGTATACGCATGGATGGGAAAAAGAAAAGAGACCTACGTTCGACCATGACATTGATCGACACTGTCGAGTGATAAGGCGAGGAGGATAGGGATCAGCACGCGGTGTACGGAACGAAATTTTCGGTCCGATGAATATCTTCATCATCCGGATTTCTGCACGTGAAGTTTATATATTGTTGCGCGTTCATGCACCGAGCTCGACGAATTGCTTTACGCGGCTGGCGATTTGGCTGCACCGCCCACGCCCCCCGGATTGCGTTGGTGAGTGCATTCAATCTAAATGTTGGTACATACTAATCACTCAAGTACTCACCATCTGGCCAGATTACGTGAACAACAACCCGACGGCATTCATAAATACCGTGTACCTTGAGTTCACATCTACATTTAAAGGTTGTCTCGACTTGCGGGCGGGAAGCCCGACGAAAGGCAATGGAACTCATGATATCCGTGTTCGTACTGCAGCCCTATGTACTATGTAACCTTGTTCCCTGGGAATGTATATTCGTCAGTATTACACCGGTGACCGAAGCCGTGTTGTCGTCCTTTCGGGGGCGTTTGCGCAGGTTGAACTAGCGAACCTTGGATTCTCGCTGACCACCCGAGATATGCATGGGGGATTTAAGACGAATGGAGAGCGCCATGGAACACGTAGGACTGTCCCAAGCTCCGGATCATTGGCACAACTTGACGCCTCGCTTGATCTCTGTGGTGACATATGTACTGAGCAAATACATCGTCCGACGGACATGTCGACGTAGTATGATACAACTTCCTCAGCGCACCTAGTAACAGCTCGGATTTGGCCGTGCACCCAAAGTCGTAATTGGTTCTATAACCGATCATGGTCATTAGAGGTCGTCGGTAGTTTAGGCATAAGTCAAAATCCAACCGGAGTTCGAAAACCTAACTTACCACTCACAAATCTGCCGCGACCGTAGAACGCGAATTTTGCGTACGAATCGAGCTACGTCGACTAATCACTGGTTAATGGCACCGTTGGGGTTCGGTGTATATGATTTTCAAGGACGACTGAGCTTGGGGGTTTGGTTCCATATCACGTCGTAGTGATACTGATTTTTATACACAGCAAGAAGTTGAACGAGGTCAAAAGTCGATCCGGTTTATCTCGGCCCCAAACACTGGCGGCCCACGTGGCGAGCCGCAATCCGAGTAGGAGATCATCGATTTCATCCGGCTTCAGTTCACCAATTATCCGGCAATCCTATCATGAGATCGAGTTCGCCTTATGATCTCGTTGGCCCTGTGCTGCCACAAGCATTGCGGCTCGCCCGGTGCCAAGCTTCTGCGACTCTCCCGCAAAACGCCGATGAACTTCCAAGCGAGAACGACACGATAAACCAAACCCCCAGTTGTGAAGAAGAGCGCCTTCTTGCGAGCAATGCCAACATCATGATTGCCCTGGAAAATTTGTTCAGCAGGAAGTGAGGATGACGCTTGCATTCCATCATCTTGTTTTCCAGGCATGGCTGACATCGATTTTATCACTGCAGGGAAAAGGACCGAACTTCCAGGATAAGCAAACTGTCTTACGTGGAATCAGTTCGCTTTCAGCGGGCCATGTATCGAATTTGGCTCTTGTCTGAGCTTTGTGGGCCCCGTCGATTTGTTCTGTCTCGGTTGGAAGATTTTGCCGACTTACAATCCTACAGTCTCAGCCGCGAGTCAAACCTTGATGAAAGCTGGAAGAATCAGAAATCCTTTCTACGGCACTTTTCATCGCAAGAGTTGCTCCAGATAATCAAATTAGCGCGGTTTCTCATTTCCACTGTCGATTGGGTTGCCTTCGCGGAAGGGTCCGAGTTGAATGACGCTTGGAGACAATGTTGGTTTTGGAATACCTGGATTTAAACGATTGAATAACTGTGTCCATTCAGATGACCGGGACGGAATGTGTCTCTTCGCAGGTCCTCACGCTATTCTACGCTGCTATGAGGATGCAACGACCAGCCATGTTCAAAATGAGTACCTTACCGACTATAACGTATACTCAAAGTTTCTGATGCGCGCCGCTTCTGAGATCATTCAGCAGCGTCATATTACTGAGCCCCTTGGAGTTGTTGGCATCATTCTTGATGACATCAATGGCAAGCATGACAGGTGTATGTCCCATGGTCTCCTCCACCGTATGCTGTACTAACTCGTTTGAGCAGGTCATCATTGTGGTGGTGCCGGTAGCGCAATGAATGATGAATACAGTGTGCTACAGCTTCCCAGCTTGTACAACGAAACAAGTGCGGTTTTTATTGTATGCAATGAAAAAAACTCACCAGTGATACCTGTTAGACTGGGACGAGTTGAGAGGAGTGCAAGAGCCGAATCTTTTTGTGGCAGGAAATTTATCCTTCAACCCCGTTGAATCGGAACCACTCCGATTAGCGCTGAGGGGTGATTGGTCAACACTTATCCATCAAATGTTCGCTTGCAAATGCGACGAGTACGCGAAGTGGTCCAAGGCAAACTGGATCTGTTTTAGCTGTTGGCAATATTTTTTCATAGATACCTTATGGCGATGGCGACTCGAGCAAAAGCAAAGAGGTGTGCATTCCTAAACCCGGTGACATGGTCGAACACTAACATCACGGCCCTCCCGGGCATTTCAAAGCTGACGAACCTGATTGCAAGTGAGCCCTCCTCTCTGCCAGACACGTGCCCCCACAACGGACTGAATCATAATCATAGATATGGGTACAATTGTGAGGAGCAGCGTAACCCGGGGAGCATAGCTCATGCCAAACAGTTCAATGTACGAGTTCGCCACTGAGAGCGCTTCTCTTGCACTCACCTTTTTTTTTGGCTAGCACCTCTGTAAGCCCACTGAAGAGCCTCCCAATGGGCCTCGGCCTTGGTTGAGATGATAACCTGGTGCACACGTAATCAGTGCATTGTGCCTGAAGCGCCATGTGCATATCGGGGCACAGTGGCGTGATATGGGTTGCACACCTGATCTGATAGTACGACTGTGGAACATACAAGCAAGTGGAAAGCGTAACTACAACTGTAGAACTACATGTATATGAAAACCCATGCTACAATCACTGTATTCATCTAGGCTCCCCTAAATCCGAATCAGAGCACCATGGAGTTACTTATCATTGTACATCCGCTCGTAGATTTCATCGTAGATAAGTATGTACTATTGAAGGGGACCTGGGCCTTTGTAGCACCCCGGGCCGTTGTCTTGGAACGGGCAAGTCACACTGTTAGTACTCGACGTCGCATGTCACGAAAACGCGCCGCCCGATGATAGATCCGATCTCCGGCTCCGGCTCCGGCTTTTCCATCGAGCGTCACACGCCCATGCGTCCAGGTCCGAGAGACGCACACATACAGAGTCTCGCAAAGAAAATTCTTACAAAGTAGAGCGAAACGTCTTCAGACGCACGAAAATCGACGCTCGATTTGACTAAATCGATTACCAGCAGAAATGCACAAAAAAAAAAAAAAAAAGTATATTGGTACGACATCCATCCAGCGGCGGAAAAAAATAAATAAAACGACGCGAAGATAAGGAAGACGGGAGAGGAGATGAGACTCGGAGTCGAACGCGACCGCCAACGAGTCATCCATCATGGTGTCCACCCGCCGACCTCTAACACCACCCGAAAGAAAGTACCATCAGATTCCAACACGCATGGAGGGGTAAAAGAAAGGAGACGTACGTTCGACCATGACATCGATCGTGTCTGTCGAGTGATAAGGTGGGGAAGATAGGGGTCAGCACGTGAATGACCAAAAAAAAAACACGATAGCGACGGGACGACCAAAACGGAACGATACCCACCATTGTCCTCCATATCGAGCGAAGACGGCGTATCGTCATCGTTTATCCTAGTCCCATCGTACAGGAAACTGTTGATTATCAAAGGGGAAACGCGCATGAGTATGAGCGTGTGCAACATGAACAAACGTCTCTCAAGGGAGAGAAAAAGGGGACGAGACAAGGAAAAACGCGCACCGAATGCTCCCTACGTCCTTGCCCACCTTGGATGCATAAGCCCCCTGCAGCTTGCTCAACTTTGTATTCCGCTTTATTTTGAAAAACACTTCGTCCCCTGTCGAGCTGACGACCTGCATACGCGAGCGCGGATGTATGAGGGGGGGCGAAAGGAAAGGAATCATCGTCATCGTCAGCTCAACACCAACGCACGAGAGCACTGCAAATAGGGATCATGTAGAAGGAAGGACATACCTTGACATTGATCGGAGCATTATCCTCCGTTTTGACTTCGTTCCCGGGATGCTGCGACAATTCCAAGGCTTCAGTCATCCTTATCCTATCTAATCCTCTCCTCTGTTCACAGTGATGTTGATCGTGCGATGCTCGTCGCCCCTGAACCCAGCGTCAAAGTAGACGGTAGGAAAGACCCTGACTTGCGCGCGTTTTTAGACGAGCGAAAAAACGGAAAGAGAAGAAAACGAACGAAAGCGAGACTTAGCTGCAGTGGCTCACTTGAGCGCGACGAGCCTCCAATTGACGGATGTTTGTGAACCACTCAGTTAGGTTACCTAATCAACTCTACCTGATTACTACGCTACCGTGCTGGATAAGATAAAAAAGAGACCGCATGAATAATCGAAATAAAAGCAGGGACCGTTGTGCATGCAAGAAATCAGAAAGAACGACGTCCACATCATCATGCCTTGGCTCGGGCTTTCCCCTTGCCCTTGCCCTCCTCGTGCTTCCCAGCCGAATTCAACAACCGCCTCGCACGACTGTACATTTCGTCTTCCTCGCTCGAGTCCGCCCACATGTCCTCCCGTGCATCGTCGCTCCTGCCCCTTTTCGTTTTTCGCGCCTCGCGTTCCCTCGTTCTTCCCCCACGTTCCCTCTCCTTCCCTTCTTCCCTTTCCATCTCATCCCGTGTCGAAAACGACTTGCTCCACGGTGCGTACCCCTCGCCATCCTCGTCATACAACGCGGGCGGCGTCGGCGAAAACGTCGGTGGCAGGGACACCCTGACGCTCTTCCGGCGTACGGGAACCGTTTCTGTCGAAGCGTTCGACGAGGAAGGTGGTTCGGTGGCGTTCGTCGTCTCGCCTCGAACAGGCACAGACACGGGTGGAGGATCTACAGGGGGCGGTGGAAACGTAAAGGTAAGCGGCGGGGGTGAAGGTGAATGGGTTTTCTGTGCTGGGGACTGGGAGTGGGATCGCAGTGGCGGGGTTTGGGCTTGCGAACGCGACGGAAGGGGGGGCGAAGATGATCGTGATGGCATCCCTTCCTGCTCCTCTGCGTCGAGACTTTCCCTTCCAGTCTCATACGACGAGATGGACGCTGAATCCCTCAATGAGAGCCGCGCGCCTCGACTGCGGTCGTCTTCTACCCATGACGGCTCCGCATCAGTCTGAGCAACCGCTTCATTTTTCCGGTCGTTCGCGACCGGAACCATGACCGGGATCGTCACAGGAGCTGGCACTCCGATGGAAGCGGGACTCGGAGACGGAGTCCGACTTGGATTCCGCAATGCTGATCTCAGTGGCAACTTGATCGGACGCTGCCCACCTTGTCCCTGTCCTTTTTGTACGGCACCACCGACCCCACCCTCGTCCGTCTTCATCGGTAAACTCGACCCCCTCGCGTGTCCTTTACCGTTCACCTCCACCACTATCCCTTTCTTCATGCCCAGGGGCTCCAGATCCCGATCATGCTCGACCTCGCGTAGCACAGAGCCTGGTGCACGCGGTATATCCAACGATCTCATCTTGTCTGTCCCCACCCGGTCCTGACCTTCGCTCTGACTCTGATTCTGGCGGGTCACGTCCGCGATGATGCTCATCAAACTCTGGTTTTGAGCATGCTTGTGGGCTTGAGCAGCGTGGCCGTTACTGAGCGGTCGTCTCGCGTTCTGTTTGGGTTGCGGCTCAGTTTGAGTTCGGGATGGTGTTTGGGATTGGGACGGGGACGGGGACTCTGATCGGGATGGAGGTTCGACTGGAGGTGGCTTCCGCCAGGAGCTTTGCGTAGGCTTGTACATGGACGTCGCGTGCGTATCAGCTAGGGACAATGACGCGGACCGACGGTGTTTGGGTGCTCCATTGGACGACGACGGTTTACGGTTTGAGGCGGCTGTGGTTGTCGTTGCGCGTCTTGGCTGAATGCCTGGACTAGCGTCGGCGTCGGCGCCTAGATCTACGACCGCCTTGGTGTCGGCAGGCACGCCCTTCAACGTAGACCCGCTACGCGCCAGTTCCCTCTCGGGCTCGACATCCACTTCAGGCTTGGGTGCGGACACAGGCGTTTCGGCAACTTTACCCCTCGCCTTGCTAGACGCCCGCTCCAACAGCCGATGACTACCCGTCCCCGGATTGCCCACCTCCCCATCCGTATGCCCCTGATCGCTCCCCCTCAAGTCTGCCACTGACGTTTTCTTCCGTTTTATCGTTCCACGGCGCGATTCCGACTTGCCCTGCTCTGTGCCCCTACCCCTGCCTGTACCCCCACTGCGGCCCATACCTGATCCTGCGACTGCACCAGCCGGGCTGTCCGTGATCCATCCGTCCACTCCGACGCTTGCACCGGAGCGATGGGATGAGACAGCAGATATGCCGGGAGAGGACCCGTTTTCGTGGATGCCTTGCGCAGAAGCGCTGGCAGAGCGCCGACCTTTGCGTAACCGCGCCCCTGAAACGCGCCCATTCGCGTTCCCCCCAGCCGTCGTTGCCGTCGGCGTCGCCTCCTCGTCCGAATCATCTTTTCCTGTACCACCCTTGATCCGTGCATCCGTCCTCGTCACCCAACCACCTCTCCCTTTTGTCTTTATCCGAATCGGTGAGGAGTGCGAGGGCGAGGAATGATCCTCGTCCAGTTCCGTACCGAGTCTGTCCCTGTCTTTGGGTTTTCGAAAGAGACCGCGGATGGAGCCGAAAAAGGCTTTCGAGGTTCTACGTTCGCGTTTCGCAGAGCCGAAGCCGGACGTCGGCGCCGTCTCTAGTCCCGGTCCTGCACCTGAACTTGGGAAGGCAGTCTTGGATGGGCTGGTCTCGCTCCCACGCACGTCAGGAATGCTGGTGCGTGCATTCGAAGCAGAGGGGACACTAGGCAGGAAGAGAGCGGACGTAGACTGACCGAGCATCGACTTTCGAATCACCTCGAACGGGTCGTTGTCGACGACTTCGAATTGCCCGGCTGGGAGCTCGTCTTCAGAGCTGGTGTCATGCGTCTCAGGAGCGGCGCGGGGTACGGTTGGGTTAAGGCTGGCGTTGACTTTGACTTTGGCACCGACATTGCGGTTGGAGGTGGAGGAAGGCTCGTCGGAGCCTTCGTCAGAAGCTTCGGTGATGTGTTGTGAAGGCGGCCGACGATGACGTTTAGTGCGTTTTCGTCCCAATCCGGGTTCAGAATTAGTGCTCGATATGGCCTGCTTCTGTACTGCCGTATCATCGTCTTGTGAAGGCTGCGAGCGGACTCCGGTGGGGAGTGCTAATTCGGGAATAGCGTGTGCGGGTGGGAGGGTGATGGTGAGGTCACCGTCATCTTCCGCGCGCGCATTCCTGGCTCGACCTGTGGGAGGTTTGTGTTTGGTCTCCCACACCGCCTCGGGCTCGGTGGTATGTTCTTTGGACGTCGAAGCCTCGTGGCTCGTCGAGGCGGTCCGTGCTGCGGTTTGAGAAGCACTTTGGGAAGGGGTGAGCGAAGAATTGTCGGATGCGTACGTGGTGGAGGTGAGACCGAGATGGGCTGGAACCGCTGGGAAACGTACATCGTCAGCATCGAGTATACCAGACTTCCGGACCAAGGTGCCTACCCATGTGACCACTCGACGCCACACCACCGATGGTGAGCGCCTGCAACGCCCTTAACCCCTGTTTCCCCATCTCTCCCCAAACCCAACCACAATCGATGAGGGCCCGACATCGTGCACCCAAACCCTCCCGTGCGAGACTGATTCGACGGGCGTCTAGTTCACGTTCCTTGGTGGCGAGATGAGCTTCGCAAGCTTGGAGTTCGGCTTGGGCTTGGGCTAGTTTGGAGTTGGTGGTGGCGGGGCTGGAGCCAGAGCCGGTGGTGGTGGAGTTTGTCGAGGGAAGCGAACAGAGGGAGGCAGAGCCGAGACCTGTTGGGGGGGTGATGAGCCGAGACGAACGATGGGCGTCGCGAGTGGACTTGGAGGCTTTGATGAGACGGGTGACGCTGGGGAGAGGTCAATGAGTGGGTATGGGTGAAGACAGGGGGGGGACGGACAGAATGTCGCGGTCCCGAAGGACGGCGTTGAGGTCGTCCTCGAGGTCCTTGAGAGAGACGAGCTGTTCGCGCCAGGCGTCTACTGCCTGGTTATACCGCTGGAGAGCGTCGTCGACACTAGCGAGCACGTCGACGACGGTAGCGATGGTCTGAGCAGGAGAAGAGGGGTGAGAAGGAGAGGCGGCGGCATAGGCAGAGAGGGAAGCGAGTGCGGATTGGGAGAGCGGGAAGAGAGCGGCGAGGTGTTTGGCGTACTCCTTCTCGTGGGCGATGAGGTTCGTCAACAACCGCGAGTCGGGTGCGCGGTGCACCATGGTCAGCGTGGAGATGGTGGCGGTATTGGTGAAAAGGAGCTCGTCGCTGTGCACGGCGATGTCAACGAGGTCATATACTCGTACACGACATCCCTGACCGTCTCAAAGGGTCGCCATCCATCTCTTCGAGTCGTCGAAGTCTCGCTTCTCGACGCACTCAAGCGCTCGACATCTCCACCCTGAATTCGATCTCTGGATCTCCTCGTTGCTCGCGCTTATTCTCAGTCTTTCAAAGGCCTCGCTCACACCCCTTGAACAGACCAACAATCAACGGCAGGCTTTCGAACCGTGTCACAGAGCTATTAGGGCTTCGTCTGTAGGTCTCTCTGGGATGGCTTACGTCCTTTGATGATGGTCATCGGACACCCTGCCCCCTGGTCTTGAAGGGGCCCACGGTGTCCGTCCGTCCCTGGGGGGAACAGGCACACCGGGGCTGAGCTGGGAGAGGACAGTGGCTCCAAGACGGCCGAGTTGATCACATTATCCCGCTGCAGCTGATCGAACGCATGCAAATATCACAAACTCATCTTTCAGAGCAGGCGGGGAGACAGCATGAACGTATTATATGTACAGCACTCGCGAAAGGGCAAGAACGTCTAAGAGCTCATTGGTGGCATCACGAGATCCGCAAGGGCATCCGTTCAGCACTTGCATTCATCGGCTTTGCACTGGCAACTGCCAAGCCCTCAGTACGTTCGTTCGCCCAAACGATCCAACGGTGCACTTACGCGTCGCCACATTTGCATCCACTCTTGCCGCAGTTGGCTTGGTTCACAAGGATAGCGTTGACCTATCAGTGCGTGAGCAACACATCAGAGCCATCGAAAACGTCGACGTACGGTTTGCATCTTGGAGTTGTTTACAGTTGGTTGGTGGGTCAAGTTCTGGGGAGTAGCTGAACTCGAGCTGCTCTTATACCCCCACCACGAAGGGCGGGCGTAATTGCGCATCCAATCAACTACCAATCAACGGTCATTGCGCCCGGATCAAGGTCCAAAAAATCCCTCGTCTGACGTGTATCCAGCCGACCGTTACCAATTGATCGTTGCGCCCCATTCAAAAAACCCCTCGTCCTGTCACGTGCGCCCAGTCAGCTAACACCAATCCGCCCACCTCGTCCCGTCATTTTAAATAGCTCGCATTAATGCCGCATGGACGTGCGAACGATGTTCCCCCATTAATCTGTCTGCCGCTAGAACGCTCCAGACTCCTTCAGACAGGTTCACATGCTCCACAGTCGTACGCGAGAGAACGTTCGCATTCGGCCAGTACTAGCGCGGTCACTCTCCAAATGATCCCGCGCATCCTCCAGAATGGAGATCGGTCATCACATGACAGGACAGCGTACACATGCCCACCGTGGCACCACCCTTTCGATGACCCTCCTCAAGTAGCATGGCTCCTGCTCCGCGTTCTCTCGTCGTCTGCAGATGCCACCATAAGTGCTGCGACGGTTACGCTATCCGTGGATGACTTTGCCAGGCGTGATCTACTACTCGGCCCAACACTGCACTCTATCCTTTTCAAGCCAGGTAGTCACAGGACCTATTGACCAACCTTCGTCATGCTGAGTTTGACCTCGGCGAGGTAATTCATCGACCGCCCCAAGTGGCAGCGGGTTGAGTACGAGGTTCGGCCGGAGTGCCAATCAGTCAAGCGCCTGTTGGAATCAGAAGTTAGGATTCGAAAGACCAGGCAAAGGTTTCCTCGTAACCCTCACCCTTCGGAATAAGCTGTGAAGTATGGGTATAGGGTCTCGGGAGATCAACCGCATCAAGCTTTGCTGGCAAGGATGATCAATGGTCGATATACTGGTGCCCCATGCGTCTCGGACCAGGAACATAATTACTGTACTAGTTAGTTCGCTTCATACAAGCAGTTTGCGTACTCTCCAACGCCACTGTACTATTTCGGAAATATCCGCGCGGCGGGGGTAGCCTAGAAGAACCTCTTGGTTCCTTCGGCTTCTCTACTACAACCAATATGGTGACATCGTCGCCGCCAACTCCAACTTTACTAGATCCGAGGTTAATTCATTCGGTGTTACTGCTAGCTTATCGCATTCAATCAGGCAAGTGTCATAACCCTCGTTTCTCATCAGAATTCCGTATAGTATCGCCCAGAAGAGGACTGGGCCTCCGGCTTATCCCTTGATACTCCCGGATCAGCGGCACCAGCCCTTGCAGGCTTGCGGGTCCGTGGGAGGAGCATCCGGTCTATCGGGCATTCTGGAGGTTCAATTAGGTGCATGACGCCACCCGCATCTAGAGAACACATGGATTCACGACGACCGACCCACAGTGAAACCGGAAGAGCTGGCAGGAGTCATCGATCACTACTCCTACTAGCGATCGTATTGGTTAGTAGTAGAAGTTGTGGCGTAAACGAAGCCACAGCTCGGAACTACTGCAGTACGTCACTTCATCATATCAGTGGCTTGACTTCACCTTCCTCGACCGCGAGGATTTGGACTAGTACGGCCTGGAATCATGTCGACAATACAACGACTTGCAGTTTTTCCGAGGATAAACGTGAATGTGGTCACTTACGAACCGGCGCAAGGGGTTCAGGTTCATTGAAAGTACCGTTCTCGTCCTTATTCGGTCGAACATTGTCTCGGCGTATACCGGAAGGCTATTTAATCAAGCTTCCGGTGCGACCCCCTCCGACCCGAGAAAAAGCAAGCTCGACAGAAACGTGGAATACTTGACGCAATCGCTTCCGACAAAGTTCGATCTCACTGCCGGGTCCGAGATAGTACTAGTAAGGCTACTGTCCGAAATTCGCTCGGTTGGTAACTGCCGCAGGGCTTCAAGGGACGACGTTTTTCCTACCCACGCGCATTCATATCATTCAGGGTCTTCCATGACTACTATATCTTGTCAATGAGTCAGGTAGGATTAGGTCAATCCCCCCACCCCATCCCTCGTCGAAGCTGTCACGGTTCTCCAGTCGCTTAACCATTCTTGAATTAGCAACGAAATTCAGAATGGGCTTGTATGATACAACCATCGGTACGCTCTCAACGGACTGGAAATCGATCTCCAAGCTGACGCGATTCATGATAGGTACACTGATAGTGGGGATATTTTGTAAGTCCCGGCGGTTTTTAACATCGACGTCAGTCAGGGCACCGACGAACCTTTGTGAATTAAGTCAACACGTATTTGTATGGCCTTGTCACGTACCAGTTTGCTGCATACTACCGGACGAGTAAGTAGGCCCCACGATACGGCTCCACGGTAGCTCATCCTTTGCAGAGTTTAATGATCGACCAGCAATCAAGTCGGTCCGTCACCGATCCACTGATCCACAGCTCTAACAGGCGAATTTAGGCACATGGTTCTCTTCCTGTTCGTTTTGGATACGTTCCACAGTATCTCGTAAGTACAGTTCATTGCCTGATATGTGAAGTGGTTCAATCGTTGCCACAGAGCCGTATATATGGCATGGAATTATACGTTTGTAGCCTTACCACATTCGGTTCTACTCGTGCTCACTGCATTCCAGCGTGGCAAACTACAACAATCCGTCAATTCTCACAGGTTCGTGGTTGTGCGGTTAGTTCGTCTCGTTCTCGCCCTAATTGTCGTCGAAGTGGCCGAATGGCCATATACATTTACTCCCGCTGGCACCGCGCTTACTGCCTTTGTGACACACACCTATCTGGGGTTCAGGCAAGTTTACAGACATGCTCACCCCATCTCAAACTGAGTCCGTGCATTGTAGGGTCTGGCGTCTGACTAATAGCGATTTCCTATATGGCGTGGTCATCCTGCTCGCAATTCCTTCTTTTATTCTCGGCCTGGTTTGCAGCGTCAAGGCTTGGATCATCTGGGTGTATGTATGTTTGACGAATGAGAAACTGCTTCGAACTGACCCTGATCGCCTAGTATGTCGGAGCTACCCCAAATCACACCCCTCGTGATTGCTTGGTTGACCATGCAGGTGATCGTGGACGCGTTCCTCACCAGTACGCTCGTTTATTCCCATTTGCATGACCCCAAGGTGCTTATTTGTGATCACCAGTCACACTGACCATCATCTTCTCCCGCTCGCGAACCGGTTTCCGCAAGACGGATACAGTTATCAACCGACTCATTCGGGGTGCCATCCAGACGGGTCTCTTTGCCGGGATCTTCTCCCTGGGTGATCTGATCACGTTCGTCGTACTTCCGAACACAAATCTCTACGGCATGTTCGCCATTCCGATCGGTCGTATCTATACGAACGTGAGCGTCGTTTACGTGAGGGAATCGTGTACCCACTCACTTGACCTTTCGTTCAAAGACCCTGATGGATACCCTCCTGAGTCGCGAATCACTCAAGGCGGATATGGCCGGCACGTACGACGTGAGCGGAGCGGTGAGTTGCTTAGCTACCGTCACACGATCGTCGCCCATTTTCGATCCCTGCACAGACCGGTCCAATGGGTTGGGTGCCCACCGATTCGTCGCATGTCACTTCGACGCTCAAATCGACCAGCATTCAACTCAAAGTACAAAAGACCACTGTTCGGGAGACGTGCGATCGCTCGTCCTGTGATGACGTGGATGGAAAAATCGAATCGTTGGCCGTCTGAGTCGACGTCTCGCGACAACGACCGCTGGCAGGAGAAGAATGTCGTGTTTGGGTCATCGTCACATCGTCGATCATTCCACTGTACTTTCGTTTTTATACCATGTCTGCGTTGCATCCACTACCTATTTTCCGGAAATACGCACAGATGAGGTTGGTATGGTTGTGCTGCACTTGTAGCGATATCTTTAATGTAGGTTATCTTCTCGCATCTGCGCATGGAATATACTTGGGGTAAATCGCCAATGCACTAGTTCGATTCGGTTCTCCCTTGCTAGCTTGTGTACTGAGGCAGGATCAATATCTGATCATCACGTTCTATGGTATGGCCTGATCAGTAACTGCAGTTGGGGCTCGTGCGTGGGATCACTCCGCAGAACAGGACGTTGTACGATGGCCGTCCTACTACAGACGTCGCTCGCGGGCACGGCAAGCTCAAATTCGAAGGCACGGACGAGAGAAAATAAAAGTGCCTTGAACCTGATTTTTTTTATCCGGTCAACGACCTTCCGATGGTCTCGGCACCGTAGTAGAAGGAACGTGACCTACTCGACGAGGGAAAACCGATAGCCAATGCACGCTCTCGGACCGCCGATGAAAGTCAACAAGTGACCCCAAACGCCCGGAACTCGGGATATGGCCTCGGGTAAGTCGTTCCACCGTTCGGGTCTGTGATCTATCCGTTACCAACTCCCGCCTGACGGAATAAACGACATCGAAGACGCACTTGAATTCACGAGCGTCGGACCCCCATAGATCCTTGGACAGGTTCATCGCCTGGATTGGGATGAAAATTTGGTCGCCCTTGGCAATCCTGTTCGTCGTGATGAGTTGATATGCACGTCAGCTTGGCAAGGGAAGGGCAGGACGAACGAGATGGTGTCACGGACGATGCCGTATCTATCCGTGTACGGCTTCTCGACGGGCAACACGTCGTCCTTCATTGCGATCCGTGCAGTATTTGGAACGGGTGAGTACACACGAAGGGTCTCTCTCACGACCGCATCGAGGTAAGGAAGCGTCATGAGTTCATCCATCGATGGGGTGTCGGCATCAACAGAGAGGAGCTCATCTCGAAGTTTCGTTTGAATTTCAGGTGCTTGAGTCATGGCGTACAGCGCCCATGTGACTGCGGTACTATTACCAACGTTCCTTGAACCCACGCATCGTCATAATGCGGAACGTCCTACCTCGTAGTCTCATGACCTGCAACAAAGAATGTAGGTACCTCTGTAACACAACATGTCAGTGGGTAGCGCATCGAGCTAAAGGCACCACCTAGGCGGCGACGCACGTGCAATGACATCCTTATCAGATAGCTTCTGACTCTCTGGAGTGTCAGTTGCCATGTTCGCTTTCACTAGCAGTGATAACAAATCCCGGCCACGCATACTCTTCTTTTCGATCTCTCCATTTTCGGTCACACCCGCCAGGGCGGCTGCTTTGGCGTTGGCTAGCAGTTCTTTACCGATCTGTGTCATCGTGCGCTGGGCAGCTCGCAATGTACTGGATTCGAGAGTAGGCTGAAAGGCACACAAGGTCAGTGAACTTGTCAACTCCATGAAGACTAGGGATAGCAATCACGATGAGGCGTAGGACCGGGAACAAGGTCTGCAAAAGCTCGAATATGGTGATCCCCTGATTAGCTGAGAACATGGTCGAGAATGCTTCGCTCAGCTCGTTCGGCTGTCCGCTTGAATCGAGTGCGCCAAAGTCGTAGTTGAATCCTATATGTCGTCAGCGGCGTTCGTTCATTCGCAGAGGGACCATACCGGTGAGACCGATGATGTCGAGCGTCACCCTGCTTAACCAGGGTACGATATCGATGCGTGTACCAGTGATCGTTGCAGTAGGGTCATTGGTGATTTCGGCAGACCATAAATCACGAAGCTGAAACAGTTTCAGTCAGCAGCTGGACGATCAAAAATGAAGGCAGCACGGACGCGGTCAGCTTTAGCGAAAAAAGTCTCAGTCAATGCTCGGATTTGCGCTGGACCGAATGCAGGATTCTGGACATCGTTTGGTCAAGAGCTAGTCGTGCACTTTGTAGGAGTACCAGGTACCATTATGCGTCTCTGTTCATGAAAGATTCAGTTGTCGTCCTGGTTGGAGAAGCCGGTGCAAACCTGCTGACGATGTTCCACGTCTTCCACAACGAGTAGCCCTACCATGTCCGTGCTCAAACCGCATCAATTGAGATGTGACGACGATTAAGTTACCTTCTCCAAAAATCTGTGCCAAGCCGCGTCTTGTGTTGGGCGGCTTCTGGTAATCGTTGCTGTGGGTGAGGATGTGATTGACGGCAAGTGTGTCTACGGTGAACAGTTGGTCGCTCTAGATATCAAGCATGCCGAAGTCAATAAACCGGTTTACCGTCTGCGGTTGAGAGGACAGAAACGAACATTCCAAAGCCCCTTGTACCTCAGCGTGTTGCCATACTCTTCCATCCATTTGTCAAATAGCACGCCGGTCTCCTAAAGAACAACTACTAGTTAGGGAAAGCTCGACTCAGGCGATGGCAGTGACACACATTGGATGAGATGTCACCCAAATTTCCGAGAACCAAGCTTGCTCCTTTTGGACCCCGTAGATGGCGTAGAGGCGATTTGTATGGATGATGATACCATACGAGCTTGAGGAATACGTGCCAGAGTAAAATGGCAACCACCGAGGCAACTGCAAGAAGCAAGAACTTCAAGGCAAACTTCAAGGCAACGAGGAACATGTTCGGACTTCTCTGCCCAGGTCGCAGCTGGCAGGGAAATCGATGGAGAAGTGTGTGGCTCCGAGATCATATTTATAGGCTCCTCCGAGTCTGGTGAACGTTTGAACCATGCCGTGGTGCTTGCGTGGATTAGTCGGGGAGATAGTAGGGATCGTAAATTCGTAATTTCTCAGCGCTCTGGTGTATGGAAAGCCCCGAACAGTCTGGACGTCCTGATAGGTTGCGGTGGTGGTAAGTCACTGCTGCGGCGTAGTCTCGGTGGCAGTTGGCATAGCACCCGGGCAAACTTTTCTTCCCCTACGCACTCGCTACTATCAGACCGCCCATGAGATGAAGGGCCCGATAACTCACTTTGATGGCAACCACTCTTACTGTTTCCCTAGGTCGGGTCTTCCTGAAGGACACCTTAGAGGCACCGAAACTCCCGACCAAGCCCTTGATCGGATGTTCAGCTCTCTTCGCGCTTCGAGACTTTACTTCGAATCGGACAAGAAATGGACAGAACCTTACATTGGCGGTACGCATTCAGCAGAACAACGGACTTCCGAGTTTTTTAATCGAGTTTGTGACCCTACAAACAACTAGCACAAAATACCTAATGCACGTCTTTTAGGTCCTAGTTGGGGCATCCTCCAGAGATATATCACTTATTTGGCGGGCGCATGAGAAAACGTTATCTGAGGGAAGAAGAAAACCTGACGTTATTCTTGTTCCAATACCACTCACGACGTTCCTTTCTCCGCCATTCTATCGCATTGCGAATGCAAGTATAAGTACACCAAACAGCTGGACAAGAAGGCCTTGCACCAGTTTGCAGAAATCGCTGGCTATGCCACGGCGGCTCAGCTCGGTCGTCGATTCTATGTCGGGATGTCACTCAATGACAGTCTACTCTCAATCGCCCTCTTTGTTCGAGGATTTACTTACTTCACGGCCCTTCTAGACATCAACAAAAATCCCAAGGATTTCCTCGTGATTCTCCTCACTCTTAGCTCTGGCTCCTCCACTTGGACAGGGTTTGACCCCCGCATCAACATGATTGGAACTACTGGCGGATTCGAACATAAGATCCACTTTACACGGATCCCGAGCCCAGTGTCCTTCAAAACACTACGCCCGCTCACTCGAGCTTCTGGGATGGAAGGAAAGGGTACGGGTGACCTGCGTATGTGAGGCATCCCTTAATGGATTCGACAACCCCCCCCAGCATTGTATCTTCAAGGATACTTGGGTGAATGAATCCTGGCCCCACGACATAGATAACTACAAACTCCTAGCGGAACGTGCGCCTAACCCCATTCCTGCAGATGACCTAGCGATATTTGGGCCTGCCGACAAGTATATAATCTTCGGATGCTGCATAGAAGCGCCTGACCCATGGAACCATACCACGCATATGCCGGGCATTCCAATCGTTAAAGAGTGGGAGATACCTCTGTGTGACCTTCCGGATGGTACTGTTGGCGAAAACGGAAGGTATCGACCTTGGGAACGAGAAGACAGTACCAGGAACATCGCAAAAAGGTTTCAGCATCAACTGTGTATCGAGCCTCGCATTCATATCCGAACACTGTCTCGTACATGCCGTGTTCCAATTACTATGTTTTCTTGTCGACGGGAGTTTCTAAATGCTATGATGGGAGTTCTGGTCGGTAAGCCGATGCCGAAAAGCTTTTGTGTCGATACTATCATCTGACGACTACCGACTAGGCCACTTCAATGGTCTACTCAAGAACATTCTGCACTGTGACGTGAGTGAGAGTAACATATGGATCAGGGTGCCCAGCCTACAAATGGATGACGTGGTCCCGAACTGGCCAGATAAAGGGTTCGTTAAACGCGCGGGCGTCTTGGGTGATTGGGGTTCGGCACAAGACCTACAGTCGCAGCAGCAGCAGGCGATGAAGATTAAAGGCGGTTTTGTTACAGTAAGAGAAAGTCATCCAGCTCACGGGTTTGCCCAACGCCTTTGGCCGCTTTTGCTCATGTAGGGTACCTTTCCTTTCATTGCCACCGAGCTCCTCATGGCGACAAGTGGGGATCGCCCCATTGTTGATCATAGTGTTCACCACGACCTTGAATCGTTTTTCTGGGTTCTCTGGATTGTTGCCATCAACTCAGCTGGACCTTACAATCGACCTCGGGTCTGGAGGAGAGAATTGTCGGCTGAAGCTAAAGCTGCATCGGCACCTGCTCACGTTTCCTCTCCTGCCCTCATTCTCGATTCAGTTCCTGTGGCCAATCTTGCTGCTATTGCTCAGTCTTCTGTCCCTCCCAATATAAGTTTTGTGACCAATATCCCTGATGGCCAGCCTTTCCAAGGCCACAGCGGCTGCTGCACCGAGGACGAGATATCTGTGCCAGTTCCCCTCTGGGCCACAGTTGGAGATCACGACTGTTCCACCGCCGAAGTTATTCAGTGGAGGTTCGGAATGGATGAAAGCTCGATCTGTACCCATCAGTCCCTACTTCACCGAAGGGAGTGGTGGCGAAGCCTTTCTTACAGGCATGCGAAAGCTTCTCGCATTTCCAGTGTGCTGGCGATGGCAGCCGTAATCCCCATGTTCCTGAGCGTATCACCCACAGAATGTTTATGGATATTTTACGGGACATGCGGGATGCTATCGAAGATGACGACCGCCCAACAGAAGCCGATATGGAGGGGGCTCGGAGAGCTCATGATTTGGTGGTAGAGTTTTCCGAAGGAATGTCCATCTGGGGTAGCTCATCAACTGTTTCGAGGACGCAAGCTAGTACAACAGGGAGTAAACGCAACAGGGGCGGATCTGATTCTTTGGCCCCGGAGAACAAGAACCTCAAGGTCGTCGACGACCTCCAGTCTGCAAACCAGCCAGACCTAGGAGCTCGTCGGCAACTCTACAGTAACATCCTCCCATCACCACGCCAGTGATCCTTAGAAATCTGGCTGGACGGGTCACCGAAACTACCGTACTCCATCATGTACCCGCTAGTCTGTATGGCCGTCCGAGGACTCGGCGAGGAGTAACAGGCTGTAGAAAAAATCACGGCATCAATGTAAACGCGCAAGTATTACTAGTCTACTCCTAGTAAGCCAGTTGCAGCCTGAGGCATTCGGTTCGAGGGAACGGTCCCGACGGTCGAACATGAACTCTATTCCGACCGGCCATTAGTTTCTTAGTTCGTTCGGAGTTACACCCATATACGCTTACCAGGTTTCCGACTTCGAAGTGTACCGAGTACACTTGCTAGATGATCTGGGTAGTGAATGTCCCCTAAAACGAATCCATAAAGAAGCTTCAACCTGCGTCATTTATCTCATCTTTGAGTCTCTCTGCTTCTCCTGCAGACCGGTTTGAGGTTCAAGTTGGTTTTGCTCAGTTTTGTCGCCGATGGGAGGCATCCCGCTCTTCGATGCGGTTTCAAATGATCCAAGGAAGAGCGGGAGAATGATGACGAACACCGACCGAGTTCATTTCGACAGGTTTGTAATCGTGATAACGAGCCACTGTCTCAGTAATAAATATCGAGTCTCGGAGGGATTTTTTTGCAGTCAACGACTGCGCAGGTATGTGACTCGGACATGAATGCGTGTTCATCATCAATCATCGATATCGCAGCAATGCTTCATGGCATTTCAAACCAGCGTTTGCATCCGCAGCGCGGCTGGCAGGCGGAGTGGTTTAACCCTATTGAGATGATTGGATGTCAGTCCCTCGGGCTACGAGAAGAGGGGATTATAGTGACTCACGTGAACCATGCTGGATCGAAGCAAGCTTCAATTTCGCGTTTTGACTCGCTTGGTGCGCTGGCAACACCGGCTCAGCCACCTTCCAAATCAGGTACTAGGTATTGGCTTCTCGGTCTAACTTCGACCGGCCCAACGGTGCCAGGGTCGCCTGGAAGGCTTCCATTCCTCGTTTCTGATGCCCTTGACCCATGTAGGGTGGTTCAGGGTATGTTGCAACCCAGAAGAACCCTGGTACTCGTTCGCACTGGTCTGGGAGGGCTTCGAGTCAGTCCCAGAACGAAAACTTGTTGGACAAATCCGACTCCCTCAGACTACTAGTACGCCTGAGTACAGGCTATCAGTCTCGTCTTTCGCATCCCAATATCGCACCGCAGATAGTGAGTGTCAATTTAGTTTGCAGCATTTAAAACGCGAGGCAAATCGTCTACGAAGAACCCCACTTTAAGAGGCAAGTGGGTTTACGCCGAGAGCACATCGCTGCATGTATCTCCATTTTTGGTCAAGGTACTCCCCAGTTTCCTGAGGCCCTGGGGTATCGCTTTACGTCGCTCCAAAACCATTCATCGGAACCGGATGTTGGCACGGTCCTCTACCGGATGATGGATCCAAGTTCTCGCAGGGATCGATTAGAGGGGCATGAATTGATGGCATCCACGATTCGGTTGAAACGTTTAAAGGTGTTGTGATGCGCTTCCTGTACTCATCTTTTTCCATAACCTCAATGTTACCACTCAGACCAGACAAACCGAACCTTTCTCCTTTCAAGAAGACTGCAAGTCCAAGGGTTGACTGCCGTGACTTGTTTCCTGTGGATCATCGTATGACTCCATCGTCTCTGTCAGACGGTAGACTCTCGCGCCGTGATGAATTCATCGAGGGTGCCCGAAGCACCCAAAATATTATGCTACATGGAGCACCACTTCCGCTCGTCTGGGTAGGTCGCGACCACGACTGTTCGGCCCATGGAGTGTTTCTCTGATACACTGATGATACCTTGTAGGTGCAAGTGTCGGACAACATCATACCAGATTACGCCATACCATGTTCGGAAGCGTATGGTGGGCCTCAATTCATTGCACGAGCGTTCTTAGAGGCAAGTTCGTTTTCTTTCATGTCTCGTATGTCAATTTGACGTCTCTGTCTTGCCGTGCTGGGTCGAACATAGGGTCACTATTGTAAGGATTCGAGTCTATTCATCATTTTTTTTTCACAACCGTCTGCGTTAGGCATCGGCAAAGCGGGAACTGGATTGCCGCTCGGTGCCCTTATTACTTACGCCGGCCGACAGCTAACCGTGTGTACTAGTTGCATGATACTTGGTACTCTCCTGATTAGCTCTACTAGGTAACGCGGTATGAAGTCCTCTGTTTCGCGACCGAAATGCGTTGGAATATCACCCAAGAATGCGGAGGCCTCCGACAAAGCGATGTTATCGTCTCAAATACGACGAAACATCCACACAGTTCCTTCCGTGCTTCTCAAACGGAGGGATATGCAAACATGCTACTGAATAGGGATATTTTACGCGTAATTCCAGATAATGGGATGAATTACGCAGCATCTATGGAGAAGAGGTACTCGTTATTCATAACGTCAATCATCAGTTTTCTAGCTTACATGCTCGCCTTAGCCATGATTACTCCATCAATGATCGTTATAGCTCACCATTGTCCCCCATCAGTCGTAATGTGATAGAAGAAATATGCTCCTCCGCAACCTCCGGGGCTGCATCGACACAGCATCCGACAACCAAACTCGCTCAGCGTTTATCTCTTTCCATTCTTCCCACACACCGCGAGGCTAATATAGCAAACGAGTCTTCCGGTCCCGAGTCCCCATTCCGGACTCTACAGCGGCACTCTTGTTCCCGAACATGTGGGTGTGGCTCCCTCCGAGTCGATATCGAAGATGGTCAGACACCAAGGTCGTCAGCTAAATCGTCTCCAAAGTCGTTCCCCGCAATTGGGCAGGTAGTTAACCGGGTCCACAGACTGAACGATGCCGCACAATCTCCTAAGTCTGCCTTGTGGCCTTCCGTTCGTCTGCGAGGGGTTGACCCATCCACTAGGAGCTCCCATACTAATTTCAACATCAACAAACAAGATTCAGCGACTCCAGATCATTCTCAGCGTCCGGCCCATTCAATTTCCGCGGTACTGCCGGCTCGCCTTCCAAGTTCTCAAAACGTAGAGACCACTCTCCAGCGGCAGAATGATAAGGGTCGGCCACGCAATGTACCTGTACCTACGAGTCCTCGTGGCGACAGCTATCTTTCCCCTATCAATCACTTCTTACTTCCAGAACCATTCAATAACCCGACAGGTTCGACTCCTGCAGTTGGCTCTTCTGCGAAGGTCCGTGCTACTGAACAGATCGTCCAACGCAACCACCAAGATGTCGAGGGTGAAGCGTATCCTAGCCATCTTGGGTTCGTGTCGGCTTTTTCTTTCGTGCTTATCTAAATCGTCTTGTAGTCATACCAAGTCAACCAATGAAGTCAGGGTATCGTCTCCACTGACTGGTCGTCTTCAAAAACTTGCGTCTGGTCTATCCGGAGCAAGTTGGCTTCACGCCAAGCGCGAAGATAACAGGTCGCTCAGTGATACGGAAACAGGATCACCCTATGAGAACGCGCGGGCTAGAGCGACGCTTTCGGTCTCTGAACGAAACTTGACTGATAAGACCTCAGATGTAACCACCCAACCCCGGGTTGGTGCAAGCTCTCATACTCGACCTGTGTATCGGGACTCCTCGGACCGGACATTGCCAGTACCTCGCACTGCCCCTTCTCCGACAATCGGACAATCCTTGGACAACAAAGAAGAGGTCGATGATCGGTTCGTTGCAGTCTTTGTTGCTATACTGTGTACCGATCCTTCTTTAGCGAGGATTCGTCGGCGACATTTGGTGGTGATTATGTTCGTACGATTCAAGAATCCAACCACTCCAACCGCTCCAAACCCTGGGACAGAATCGACACTGAATTACGCCGTTCACTATTGACGGAATCCTCAGCCCACTCGTTAGCTAGAGCTCCATATCGCTCCAAGGGCGACGGGTCGGCACATCTCCGGCCAGCTAGTCCATTGATAATCGTGTCGCCTACCATCGACCGTCGCGAGCTTCCGAAAATTCAACTCAATCAAATAACGCCTCTTGAAGTCGGCGTCGATACTCGCCACGGCCAACCCAATTCCACAGCAACGTTGGCGGATAAACAGGGGTCTTCTTCCAGCACCATTGATTCCACTTCCTTCGCGCTTGAGGCTGCAGCCGCCGGTGCTGGTTCAAGCTATGTGGATAGTTCTCTACTCGTTCCTGCTTCCCTACGAGTCGCGGACACCGGCGAAGACACCAGTGCAGCGAATTGGCGCTCAGGTTCCACGCGCGCGACGATCGTTCAAGAAAGGCCCAAGGATCAGTTCTCTGACACGTCGTAGGTAGTCATCTCGTCATTCGAGAATCATCTCCTGACGTCGCGTCCTAGACGAACAGCTGGTTCGGCTGTCGGCGGCGCGAGACCAGTCACGGAGGCTCAGCTAGAACGTATCAAACACGATGAGCATGTATCAGAAAAGGCGCAATGGGGTGTCGCTGCACAAGACTCGAACCGAGGTCGCAGCAGGCCTCGTTCTCCTGTGGGCGCTGGACCCAAGTTGCACACTGCACAGTATGTTATCGGACGTGACGACGCAGGAGGAAGGGGCCGGGCTTCCATGTTAGTACAGGGACCCCATGACCATGAAGTCGAGAAGACGGTCGTTCAGCCCCCACACAGTGATATGATTCAGATTCAGCAGCGTCGCAAGGAAGATGATACTTTTAACGATGCCAGTGCCGTTTCCCGCTCTGTCCCTTGGATATCGACTTTGCCTGCTTCTCAGAGCGCAGGCGCTAACGAAAGTAGGGCCCACCCTGCTAAAGGCGCTTCAGGTCTCTCTTCTGGCCTGTCTGATGGTACTCAAGCCACGGACACTATGATAGCACGCCACTCTCAAGCTGATGCCCAGGCAAGCATGTCTGATTTCATGTCTTGGGATAGTCGTACTCACGAGGCTCGATAGAAACACCATACCGCACGGAAACCCGTTCCGTCCGTCTCCAGCAAGTCGTCTCGAGTCGAGAATGGCGCGGAATCAAGCGTGGAAGAGGCTTACAAGGTGGCGGCGACCGAGCCTATTCCCGAGGCGCGATTGTAAGGGCTCGCACTGATTGTCTTGATCACCACTTGACTTTCTTCTAGCCCTCCTGGCGTGGAGTATCGCGCTGGGAAACGTGAAGGCGCAGGATTTCAACAAGCAGACGATGTGCATGTCAATGTCGGTTGGAATGAGACGACGCACACGACGCCCTTGGGCACTCAGAAATACCAAGTGCCTCCTAGCAAGCTATTAGAACCTGAAGGCGACGCAACTTTCCTGCTAACATCTAGAGAATTCAAAGAAGACGGTTTCAAACGAAAGAGCTACGAACCCAGGTAAAGTATCGTATCATTTGCGTCTTTTATACTAACGAGTGATCCTAGACACCATCAACGTGGCGCGATAGAGAGCTCCGAGGATCCTAGCCCTACGCACAAATTCGAGGAGCGGGAAAAGGCAACTGAGACTGTTGCCAACAACGATAGTTCCAAGTCGACATCTTCCAAGCAAGAGAATTCGGTGATGGGTACATTACTCGCAACAGCATGCGTTGCCGCTGTCGCATTGGAAGCTGCTGCCGAGTTACATCATCGGGAACGTCCAGAGCGTTCAAAGGTCAAGAATGACGACTGCAATAAGATCGCTCATGATCGCAATCCTGCCGAGTCAAAACCTGCTAGTATCACCAAGGGCAACCATACATCAAGAATCGAGGAGGATGTTACCGTGATTCGCACGACGCAACAGACCGAGGTCGCTGATTCGCCAGGATCTCCAAAGACGATGGCGACGCAGACCCCTGCTACAGTGTTGATCGGCGAAGCTCGAACCGAGACCCGTCGTAGCAGGTACGTGAAACGAATATCATTTGTACTACACCTTACGTTAACTCCTAAAGTTCTGTCGATGTACCAACGTCTCGACTCGAGACGAGCGAGCACCCGAAATGCACCGACCACGCGGATAGCAGTCGAGGTCAGTCTTCTTGACTCGTCTTTTGATCTCGATTCACAAACATCTTCAGTTGTGGATGTCCGGGGGAGCTTCTGTACCGTTGAACGCTCCGTTATGGTCGAGAATGCCGCTGCACAGCGAACGCCATTGGTCGAAGGACACACCGTTGAGACTATACCGCCTGACCTGAAGCCACAAACGCGAGTGAAGGAGTTGGGGTCCATATCGCATGTTAGTGAGCGGACTCGAGAGAAAAACGACGCATGCGCCAACCAGTTGTGAGTCTTCTCAAGTTCGTTTCACAACCATGCTCTGAATTATCTATCACAAGGGCCGAGTCACGTGGAAGGAAGACGGGCACGGTGATCGGTGACTCGAATCAACATGCGTCTCTCGATGCTAATGGTGTCATTACACGGGCGAGCGACAAAAGTGAGTGTTCGACACGGTGTGAAGAACAGGTCGTGCGGGACTGCAAGACAACTTCGTCGACATGCGAGGGTGAATACTCGGCACGGGGGAACTCGGACGCAGCCTCGCAAGAGCGCACAGTCGTAGTGTCTCCTCAAATGTTCATGAGCGTACAGCAGCAGGCGGCACTAGCTGTGATAGCAACAAGGTAAGCATTTTTTGTTTCTTCATATCACGTGGACCAACATTTCTTCTAGCAACGACTTGGAGTCAACTACAGGGAGCCGAGACGGACAGCGAGCGGGGAGCGTCACCATGCAATCTGGAGCGGGCGCAAATACTCGCTGGCAGGATGCTGCGGGCCGCAGTCCGTTTCGTTCTAAACCTGACTCAATCCAAGACGTTGGACCTACTCGCTCGGTTGAATCGTCCATTGTTGAATCGTATCAATTGTCTGGGGAAACGGTCGTGGAGAGAACTCCGGACTCGAGTTCGGAGCCGATAGCTATCAATGTCAGGCCGTTCACCAAGGGAACGACTCCCCGGCAATCCGAGTTGGCTCCCTTGCGGTCATCGACGGCTGAAGGGGAAGACCGGCTCAGCGGATCTGTGACTCACGCTGCCGATGATACCGTCGTTTTGGGTTGCCTCGCGGACTCCTCGAGGGATAAAGACTGTCCCATTGAATGCGTTGACCGCTACGCTTCGCATGCCGAGCAGTGTGAAGTGCAAGAAGAGTCAGAGCGTATAACGGACTCATACGGAATCCTCCATCAATCGACGTCTCTTGATCTGGTAGCCGTCAAAGAAGTCAAAGAGGATCAACACGCTGCTGAACTCCAAGTTCATACATCCTCTGCCCTCAAGCCGGCTTTCGCAACCGTTGGGCAAAACATAGCATCTACGGATTGCGCAGAGGACACCACTTATCTCACCACCTCATTAGAAGTCTCGGCTGCGACGTCGGGGACATCGACAACTGTCGCCGCCCCACTTGTGGCTAAGGTGGATAGCTCTAATCATGTTGAGGGGTTCGTGATAAAACGATAACCCTGTCTCCCGGTCCTGACCTCTTGTTAGCACCTTGATCGCGAGAGAGACGTTGCAAGTCAAAGCGAGCGAAGACAGCGTTCGCACCGAACATGCTTGCAAAGTGGCATCAGCTCCTAGTCCGACTTCACCGACATCTCCAGCGTGCATTCCAGCATCGGATAGTCAGACAACTCTAGATACCGCGCAAATCACGGGGGGTGAGGTCGTAGCTGCTTGCGCCGTCGTAGCTGTTGCTGCAGGTGCCTATATGTCGAAGGAACTCAACCATGCGGATACATCCTCGACGAAAGCGAAATCGGAGCCTGAGGTGTCGATTGCGAGAGCATCCAGTGACAAGAAGTCTGGTGTCGACGAACAGGCGACGTTATTGTGAGTGACTGCGCGGTAGCTTGGTAACTTAGCGTTCTTACATTGATTTAGAATGCGCGAGACTGTTCCGTTAACCGCAGGCCGCTCGGATCACTCTACTTCGTGCGGAGACAATAACGTCGCTTCCATGCCACTGACTAGTATTCCACAACAAAGTTCGATAGAATCTAAGCAGCAGGTCGAGCATCCAGATGGGCCCACGTCGCGGCAGTGCAGAACAGGACAGATACGGGCTGTGTTTAATGTTGGGCTGGAGCCAGGATCGGAGTCGACGGTGTACGAAAGCCATCCCCTCCTGTCCTCCGAGAGATCTTTGCACGCGGAGCAGGCGAGGTCGGCTCAGACATCCTCTAGGTCAGTTTTTTCCCTGACCATGCAACGCCACAAACTTTTTGACAATCCATCGACAGTGTTACGTTGGAAACCACTCCTAAGAAAGTCGTGAAAGGCGTTTCAGGGCTCCCCCGCTTAGATACAGAAAGTCACTCAACGCAGAACATTTGGAGTTCAAGTCGATCTGATTCTGGTTTTGTCTCTCCGTACATCGAAGGTGATCATGCGACTGAGTCTCCCGTTCTTGGTTCGAGACATCAACCGTTAGATGGAGATAGTCCCCCCTCGGATTCACAGTGCGTCTGTCCGTCACTTTGTTTTCTTCTCGGCAAACATGTCGGTATATCAAGCAGGTCTCTTTCCATTGATGGATATGTCTCGACGCAAGTAGTACTCCGCATTCCCCGTTCTCCGAACCCTGATTCCCATCAAACTAGTCCTGCTGAGACACCGCCTGGTGGTTCGCGAATTATCTCGCACACTCCGGAAAGTTTCTCTCCATCCTTTTTATACGCTTCACCTGTCGGTTACTCGGATCCACAAGCTGTAACAGGACAAGTTGGAACGGCTACAGCCCTAGCTGATGTAAACCACGGGATCATCGCCAAACAGGACGTGCAACTTGAAGAAGAGCGTACGGTGACGTTCTCCGCGCATACAGACAGGTTTGAGCCTGCAATGTCCCCGACCTTTCTGCTAATTAACCTGTACTAGCTCTTCAATGTCTTCAATCGAGAGGAGCGGAGGCATTCGCCCCGACCACGACATCGAGCGGGAGCTTATTTGCTCGCATGAGCAAGCGGTAGTACAACACGAACCGCGACACAATCTTGATCTGGGATCGATCGTCGTTGAGTCAAGAACACGAACCGAGGCCTTTGGATCGATTCCTGAGCAGTCAACCGCTACTCTCACCGTTCCCATCGGAGACGATGATGTCGATATGCATCCTTCGTCCCCCGATAATCACGAGCCGTTGGCATCATTTGACTATGAGTGGGTTGCTCCACCGCTGTTTTGATGTCGCTACAGGCTTAATTTCACTGTAGAGATCATCGTCTCGGCACAACTACGACTGATCAGCTCACCGAGCGCATTGAAGGAGGAACCAATATCGTGTTGCAAGAAACTTTGTTGCAGGTCGAACAAGACGCATGCGCGACATCTGTCGCTGGGTCTGATCATAAGCTCACTACCGAACTTCAACATTGGGAACCAACAGACCACACAACCGCCAACAATGAAGGACAAGAACAAGAACAATTATCCTGGTTTCATGAGTCGTTTGCCGAACGCGTTGATATAATGACCAACGTGGAGGAAGAGGGATCCGTGACAAGGTTACAAGAATGTGCTGTACAGCACGAGCAACCGGTAGCGATACCAACGGCGCCCGTTGCAACGAAGGAGTACAACGCAGCCGACATCAAAAGAGGTAGATTTGTTCTGATTGACAGGTGTGCCGTCGCGCAGAGTGGAACCCATGATGTATACTAACTACGTCAAGTCCCACCGTGATACAAACTTCCCCTTTGGAAACGAGTAAACTTCAACAGGTTCCCGACGGCGCTGTTACTTTGCCAGGTATGAATCCGTTTTCATGCTTCGCGTCACTATAACAAAAAACGGATCTTGTAGCGTCTTGTACTCGGGCTCAGACCAGCCTAGGCGTCGCCCAGACAACGAAGAACCTCAATGGATCTACCTCCATCATTGGAATTCAGACGTCCGAGACGCATACCGAAGACACGTCATCGAAGCTCGACAATTGCAATCAAGAGCAGCATGTGGACATTGCTGTGGTTGCATGCGAGCAGAAATGGAGCGCACAAACCATATCCTCGTAAGTCATTGCCGTCGCTTTTCTCTTTCGCATACGTCACTGATGAAAGTCCACCTACACTCAGCGAGAGGGATGTAGGGATGTTGGGTGACGGTGAACTGAACCGACACTCTACCATCCCTAGTCCCAAAGCCAAACGAACTGGGACGGACTCGGATGGAAGCTTGTCAGCACATCGAGAGAACGCTGGAGAACCAAATGAGATCGCGTTGTGGGGCGAGGCTGAACATTCGGAGGTGGCAGGAGACATCACCAGTTCGGAATCGACCTCCCAAGGTCGAGGTGTCGAATCGGTGCTCGAGAAATCATTGGCAGCGTCTGCATTGGTTTGTGTCGCGTCGGATATGATGGATTCGACACCCACATCATCAAGAAAGGACACGGCCAACTCGTGCTCACTGACAGACGTTGGAACTTATGATGTGACTGGAACCTTTGGTGCTACTCGGACCACCAATGGCGATAGCTCTCATTCCACCTCACTATCTGGCGAGAAATGTTACCGATCGCCACCAAAACCGGTCAACAGCGAATCTCTGCGCGAATCATCTTCACAAAGTGCATCCACAGATGCCTCTTCCAATTCTCGATCATATTGTTCTGATGCAACCTCAACACACGACGAAACCGATGTATCCCTACTAGTAAGCCATGAAGTGCAACATGAATCGTCACCCGGTGAACGCGGAGCCACCCGTCAGCAAGAGTATGTGTGCATATTGTACAATGGCAACTGCGATGCTGATTGTCTCTATAGCATGCGCGTGGATAAACGCGCCGATCGGCTCGTCGGAAAAGATGAATATGACGACAACTTGGATGGTTCGATGTCCGATTCTACTGAGGAAAGCTCTACGATATCATCGGCATTATATACTCCTCCACGATCCAACTCGACAGCTGTCTTTGGTAGCTGGATACTGCAGTCTTCCTCGACCCAGGCTGAGGCCACCGACAAGACAGATTTACATTTGTGGGAAGGACGGACGTCCGATAATCCAACTATCGTGGATAGGTTCGCTGCAAACTCAACATTTCCTGCTTCACTTTCGCCTGAACATGCCTTAGGGATTCTCCATCCACAGACACGTCTCTGGTCGACTTGAAGGCACATGAATCTCGGTTGCTCGCCGAAGATCTAGGTATCATCGGTCATTTGTCGAAGGGCTCCCCAGTTCCAAGTCATTCGTCAAGCCCTCCCGGATCCCCAACCCTCGAGACATGGATGACGCGGACGAGTGACGGGCACATCTCTGGAATACAACTTCTCGGCCATGGAAAAGAACAAGTCGGGGAGTCTCAGGGAAAATATGAAACAGCCAATGTTGCGTCAAAGTTTGTGTTTGATTCTTGGCCACGGAGACCTATACCTAACATTCTCGACCGTCCTTGCAGCACATCCTTAAACGAGTCTGAAACTCATTCTTCCGCCGAGCAATCCGCTGAAGTTGTCTCCCGTACCTCCTCACCCGACTCTACAGCAGATCATGATGACGATACTTTTTATGTCGAAACCTTGCATACCACGAGCCCCGCCACTTCGAGGTTAGTGCTCTTGTCAGCTGGAAACACCCATATGGACCCACCTTTGCAGCCTTGTTCTCCGACAAGAAACGATGGTCAATGACCTCTGCATAAGGTGCGAATACAAGAAGTCATCCCGCATATACGTGCCAGAACTAACCAACTCTCTCTTGATAGCACATCTGAATCTGATTCCACCGTATGTACAACCTTTGTGAATGGACAGGAGATCGAGGGCTCGCAGCACCGAGTGTGAGTATTCCTATCCTGCCCTTTTTGTGATCATGTCTAGCTTGAACGATGCTGACGAACACCGTAGCCCGCCTTCCGAGTGTTTGGAAGAATCTAATGAGGCGTTATGGATGAACCAGGATATGTACGATATCGATCATGATGAACGTGGTGTGCTTTATAGATGCACAAGCCGGTACGTATCTATATAAATTCATATTTCTGCCGCGCTGTATTGATGACTGGATACAGACCATATATCATTCGCACAAGTTCGATGCAGCACTGGACGTTTTCGAGTGAGAACGACGATCAGGGGAGTCCAGTGGTATCTGAGGACCCATCGAAAGGCCCAGCGTTCCTCCTCCGTTATGAGTACGCGATGTCCAGCGGAGCTGATCAGGTGCTCGATGAGGCTTCTGAATCCATGCTGGCGCTTGCGAGGGTCCGTACAGATCTATTTTATGTCCGTTTAGAACGAAACTGATTCTTACTGTATATGCAGGTAATACGGAGCGTTGACGTGAATGCCACGGTGCGATGGGCGTCGTTCATTAGAGGCTGGGGGGACCTTGGGTTTGCTCGAAACCTTTCCCTCACAAACAGAGCGGCACATGTCATCGATCATCGACTGTTCGTCAACGATCATCTCCCAGGGGCTATCGTTCGCACCGGCCCGAATACCACAGAGCGTAGACCGATGGTGATCGTATTCATGAATGCAACTCGGCGGCTGTCTGGTATGTATATTTACTATTACACCTGTTGCAGGGGGTGTAGATGTGTCACTCACATGTTTTTTTGAACAGATGATGACGAACTCATTGCCGGTATCCATTCTTGCATCGACTTCCGCGTTGACGCACCACAAGACCTTGGCTTACTCTGCGTCGTCCCCCGAAAATCGAGGGAAACAGTAGACATGTTGAATGACTCGCTGTACACGATCAAAGATGTGCTCGTATGTGTTCCCCTGGCTCGTCGTCATAGCAAGTGCTTACATTGCAGCGTACCGAACCACTAGAGACATCATGGGATCGAGGTAGGCAGTGTATCCATCCACAACCTCGACATGGGATATTGGATCAAAGTAACTGCGGAAAAGTCGATTTGGCACGGGCGACATGCAGAACATGAAGCGTCACGGGTCGTCGAGGTGGGCCATGTCCATGATCACGACGAGGAACGTGTTGCGGAGGATCCTGCTTCGTTCACGGAGCATATTGAGGTGGACCGGTTTGATGAGCGTTCACTGACCTGTCGCTCGGGTCCGCCCAGTGCGCCTACGCCATTCATCACCTAGCTATTGCTCCACAGGGTAACTTGTACGATAATGCCGATAATATATTGACAATACATTATTTTGGCACCTGGCACAAACGCTGTCTACATTCAGGCTATTTCCCCACGCCCTTCAAGCACCCGACCGCGCCCGTCTTCCCTTCTTGCTCACCCTCTTCCCCTGAGCGCATCGTTCGAGGTCCTCGAACTTGTTTTCCTGCCACAACGACCCGCCCGACTGTTCCAATGTCTTGACGATATCTCAACTCTCCCCGGGCGGAATCGCCCACGGATGCGATGGCGTCTTAGACTCATCATGTCTACCTCCTTTCTCCACACCCGGTCTACGACCACCGCTCAAAAGAACGCCGCTTTGCCACAAATCATCCATTCCCCGCTTGAACCCAAAGAAACATCGCGTCCACAAGTTCGGGATATGCAAGCCAGCGTCTCGGTACTTGTCCGTCTCAGCCTCTCAGGTTGACCATCATGTTCCGGACGCGCGACGTGTGCGCTGTAATTCGATCTGTCCGGGAGGTAATTCTACTTGGTCCAGCCTGATTGGATGTCGAAATACTCGGGTTTCTGGCAAAGGCAACGGATTTTGCGAGAGTTGCTTGGCGAGAGATAACCAGGGCTGGGCAAAGTGTTGGCCGATACGGTGGAAATGTTCATCGACGTCGGCGTCTCAGAGTGGAGGACAAATCCCGCGTCGGGTACAGAGCCCTGCTTGGGGTCGGGGCGGTGCATGTGAAGGTGGTCGTGCGATAGCGAGCAAACATTCGCCCTGATAATCTGACGATTGGCACGACCCATCATCTATCTCGGCGTATCACGACCGGCGCGGCGATCTCCGAACGGCGGCTGGGCCAGTACTGCATGTTCCCATATCGCGCCGGATAGCAACAATAAATTTATCATAGCATGTGGCGAGTTCTCGGCGCTATTCTACATATCTGGGACATTACTTTGCATCATTTTGTCCATTATATAAATTGGGCCTATCGCATGGCCCTCTCAGAAAACTGCGACCTGGCAATCAGTGGAACAAACAGCATTAGGGCCCTGCGGAGTACCCCAAGATGTCGTTCCTTCATTCTTGTGAGTGCACTTGCATCGAGAGCTGGATTCATCACTGCTCTGCTATTGCATCGAGTCCACTCTATCGATGTCGTTGCAACTCGGTTTGTAGTAGCCAATTAAAAAACCCACCCAGAGTACTCAGCGTTCCATGGAGCTTCCCCCAAAAGAGCCTCGACGGTGTGCGTCGGCGCGTCTGAGTCCTTCAAGGCAAAAGCGGTGCTTTGGATGTTAGCGGCATCGCAGAGACACTTGAAACGAATATTCCGAGATGGATATGATTCTTTTTTGGGTGAGGGGTGCGACATCCTCGAAAATGGCAAAGGCTCTGCTAATGTCCTCGTCGCTCCTCGATGTCAGCCGGATAGCCAAAGCGGTCGACCAACGCGCGACCGTCGAGGTTGCTTCTAAAGCATACCCTGTATTGTGACCATCTGGCATGGTTGCGTTACTTTCCTTGTTGGGCCTTGCAAGATCTAGCAGGCCGTGCATTCGACTCTTGTTCAATTCTACTAGGTCCGAGTCGTACTGGGACTAGCTAGGCGTTGCTAGAAGCCTACAACCGCCGGGTTCCTCCGAGGTTTACTTGATCTAGCTAGCTCAGTTGGCCACTTTTCTGATGGGCCGGCCAGTGCGACAACGGTAACGCGGCAGTTTTCCTCGACCCAGCGTCACTCATATCCATCATCTCCCCAAGCTATCGATCCTGCTTCACTCAGCATTCTTCACTACTTCCACAATGAAGGCTACAATCAAGAAACAACTCAGAGCCGTCCGATCCGGCATCGCTAGTGGCCTGAGTAGATGCTGCTCTCTGGCAGTCGAAGAACGTTCCGACGTACCCAACCCGGCACAACCTGGTGCGATCTCCACCAACATGAACCCTCTGTTGTGACTCAAGCCACATTTACAGATGCTCTCGCTCTAGAGACACCTGGTGGACACATCACGGAGGTCCCCTCCCATATCGCTAGTGATGGGGACTTATTTCCGGCGCCTACTACCGCCGAACCTTCCGATGGACCCAGTACGCAACCCAGCTACTTGACCCCGGTCCTGACTCTATCCGAAGACACAGATACTCTCGTTCCCGAGACACAGAGCATAGAATCAGAGATACCCGAGGGACAGGTCGCAGACTCCGTCTCTCTCTCGCTACATTTTGACCGTCCCGACATCCAGACGAAAACATCGGATGTAATATCCAAATTTATGCAGGACGTCGACCCGGACCTCATGAAGAAATTTGGAGGATTCAGGATTCTCATCATTGGTAGGGCGAATGCCGGCAAGACGACCATCCTCCAGCGGATCTGTACTCGGCCGAAGATCCAGAGATCTACAACAATCAGGGGGAAAAGGTGGGATTTACGTTTACCGGACCCAGATATGATATGTCGTTGACGTGCGAACAGGTAAATCATGTGATTGAAGGGTCCAGGGAGGTGAGGATTATATCTTCATCATGATTGTCGTCGTACTAGCGGGGTCTCTACATCTGACTTACTGTCCGCAGCGTGGACTTCATGATATCAATCATGAGATGGTTTTCAAAAGCAACCAGAAACTCATCTTCCATGACTCTGCTGGTTTCGAGGCTGGCCGTGAGGATGAATTTATGGAAATGAAGGAGTTCATCACAAAACGTGCAGAGTCGACTTTCTTGACAGAGCGGATCCATGCTATTTGGTGAGTTGATATAATATACTGGGTTCTGACAAGCTTTAATATAAGTGTTGGCGACCTAAGACAATAGGCGCAACCAAACACTATAGCGAGACCAGAGAGTAGAGACGAGCGAATGCCAGAGGGAATTCCAGCAAGAACTTGACTGAAGTTCTGCTGGCGTTGCATTCATACT